>JAANSK020019911.1:0-18131 GCA_011763485.2 Isoetes engelmannii
CATCTAATCGTCATAGGTCCCAGAAGGGATGTTGCCAAAAAGGGTATGACGTTAAACTACTAAATTAAATTAAATTATCATAAATTTGGTCAATGTCTAGCTGCTGCAAAGTGTTGTAGTCTAAGTAGAACCATATTACAGTAGATCACCTTTTATGATAAGACTATAATTTTTGTGAATGTGAACTTTTGTTGGCAATATCGATCTCAAATTTCATGTTAGAATAACATAATATATACAAGATATGAATTTAAATAGGCATGGACCATTTATGGGTCCAGGATTAGAGCAATTGGATGGAGTATCTCTCTATTTATTGCAATGACTTTATCCACTTTCCTCCCTACAATGATACTATGACTTCTTATTTTCTATAGCATATCTTTTGAAAGGTGTAAGTGGATGGCAGATATGTTCAAAGTAGCCTTTAACTGCTTACTTTTTGTGCTTCAAAATCAACTTTTAGATAAGCAACCCCACCTAACCAACCATGCATGCGTTCTACACCATTGGCCTTGGCATGCATTTGTTGTTCTCAAAATTCTAATAACCATTAATCTAGGATAAAACACAGAATATCTGCCATATCAATGATCACAAAGAAAAGATGAATATAAAACACATAAAGATGATTATTAAACCAAATATGGACCCATAAGGCATATGATTTATTTAAATTTAGAACAAACTAAGGTTCCGACCAATAAAATAAAAGAATATGGAGCCATTTTGAATGACTAAATATTCTAATGTATGGTATAATCTAAACCTTCAGAGGCAAAGGATTCCATATTTGTGCTTGTAATATGTTTGCAAAGTAGGAGATTTAAGTCTCAGAATACCTATATTTTGAGATGTGGCTTCAGTTCAACATGGAAACATAAGTAGATGCTAACTCTGTCGCTAAACAATGAATCCATGGCAAAATGAAGTCCCTCTTCACGATGCAGGGCTGCCAGATTAAAATATGATCCTTTGACATGCCATGAAATATTTCTCGCAAAGAGCTTCACTAGTTTAAACAATCTATAGCTAATCCAACATATATGACCAATTGCTACTTTGGCACCAAATAGCTCAAAATATAACTTGAACTACACCTACTGGATTAAATGCAGCTTGAGTGTTCATGCCATAGCCATGGCATTTCCAGAACAAACAGTTGGAAGGTGAAATTTTTCAAAAATTCCCGTTATGGTTTATAAAAGCATACAAATGAGGCACTATGCATAACCTCTGCCTCCCTGGCGGCGCCACGAAGCCCTTACACACTATAAGACCATAGTTACCTGGAACGGGAACGTGGACCTAAAATTCGGAACGGGAATGGAACGGGAGCGGAATGGGAACGGCCAACATTTGAACTTTTAAAATTTGAACACAGTTTTGGCGTTCCCTTTGTCTAATGATCATTGTGGAACACTTAGACTTTAAAAATAGATTCGTGGAGACTGCTTGGTAGATGGAACCATATAAACCACTCCATAGATGCTTAGTTTACTATAAAACATTATATTTAAAATTTAAAACATAGTATTAGTACATCTATAAGTCTAACATAATAGAAATATAAAGTAACAAGACATGTTTATAAAAACGATCATAGTTTTTGAACTAAACTCATGTTTGTCTCTCTCGCATAATCCAACAACATAGTCCATCCTGCAAATTAGAGAATGCGATTAGAGAATGAGAGAGACTGAGATTAGAATACTTACAGGGAGCTTGAGCAGCAAGACAAGCTGATAAGCAGGTCGTTTTGATGGTGGAGATCGCAGGTCTGATCATGCTTGAGCAGTAAGCAGTTAGAAATCAGAAGGCAAGTAAGGAAAAAAAAAAAGGGCCTTTGTGTGTGCTTCCCTTCCCGCTGCAATGATGTTAGTCTCAGGTCTCAGCAACAACTGATTGCAACAGACGCCATCTCATCAGCAGCAGTCGATTCTGGCAAGCTTCAAACGTTTGCCTCTCGCCATTCTTACTTTTCCCATGGAAAAAAAAACTAAGGAGAAAATAATCAAGAATTTTAGACTTTAGTTCATGATTTTTTGGGAACTTAACCGGGAACAGTGTTCCCTGTAACAAAAGGCCGGAACTGGAACTTGGCGTTCCCGGAACGTAGAACTCTAGGGAACGCATTCCGGAATGGAACGCGTTCGGAACGGCGTTCCCTGCAACTATGTATAAAACCATTAAAAGGGTTTTTATATCCCTATCCTTAACATATCCTATTTTACCGTATGTCTGGATCTATCCTTAGATATAGAATAAACTAGAATACATTTTTATCATTCATGGAGACCAATTGGCCTATGGGACCCCGACGCCTTAGATACGACGACCACGAATGACCTCACCAGATCAAAGGATCCCAACATTTTTTTTTTTTATAATTTGATCCCCCTTTTTCAACGGTCCAAACAAAGCCTTTTTTTCTCTCACATTAGGGTTTTTCCATTCGTGACCAGAGTGCAGCTCCTAACATCGTGGGAGCTCTCCTCCAGAGTCTTCAACCGACAAGGTTTCGCCCTAGGTTTTGCTTCGGATCTTGCTGCAATATCAGGTAAGCCGGCAACCTTATCGCCAAGGAGCATCTACTACTGGTGATAGGCCCATTGTTGTTGTTGAATGTAACACCAGGTCAGTGTAGCACCAGATCATTGTCCCCGTCGAGCAACAGGTGCGGCTCTGCACTCAACTGGGCCTTGCACAGGCAGACTTTACAGCAGGTATGATCGCCACAATCCATCCCAGCCTATGATATCTACACAGATGGAGGACAGAATGACACTATGCAACATGGTTGTAGAAGCTGGAGGTAAAAGTGTTGAAAATACCAATTCGATGTGTCCGAACTGGAACCTGTTGTTGCAAGGTAGCATGCATTCTAATTACCTTATTTGGTATTGATGTTTTGCTTAATATGCTTTACAATTACTCTTTTGCAGCCGCACTACCAGACAATCGTGGATTAGCTAAAGAGCGCAAAGATGTGAAGATAGATAGAGTATATATTGGTTCTTGTACCGGAGGGAAAACAATAGATTTTTTGCAGTAGATTTTTCTGCTTTCAAAGATACATATGACGGGGAATGTAGAAACGAAATTACCTTGGTATGTTGGTTGACAAGTTCATCTATCCAATCCCTTTTTATTGCTACAAGGTGATGTTTTACTAGCAATGTCTTGCTAACAGATGGGTCTAGCAGCTCGTCATATGCCTGGATAATGAAATTAAGTCACTATCTTTTTCATGACAATATGAAAAAGAAGTGACTCAAGACTGTCTTTTTCATGTTGTCATGTGTATTTAATTTTGGATCTGGGCTGGTTATGATAGGATTATTTAGTCTCTTTGCAGTTTGGGGAGAGCCATTATCACAAACAGTAACTTATCCCAAGCTTAATCCACAGATAAGAAAAAAAACTTGGAAAAGGTTCTAATTCAAGTGTGTTAACATGCGGATGAGGTGGATGAGGCCAAGTTCTGAGTTAATTCTAATTGACATGTTGGAGGCACAAGCCCATTAAACGTACACACTTACACCGGAACAAAGGAACGAAACGGAGCGCAACAAAACGGAACGAATTGTCGACCTAGTTGAACCAACATTTCCGGAACAATCTTTTTTCCACGTTCACTTTTTGGACCTTTTTTTTTTTTTTTTTTTTTGCATGTTCACGTTTTTTTTATTTCTGTCATATGTTTGCCTTGCCGTTAATGCCTTCGGTTAGACATTTATTTTGCCCGGAGATGCTATGCCATGATTTAGCTTCTGCATCCACGCTTACAGCATATTGACCACCCAGATCCAGATGACACAAAATTGAAGAGGAAGAGGATCCTTTTGAGCTACAGGAAGCGGAAGATTATGAAACTGGAATAGAATATCAGTGGCTTGTTGGAGGAGGAGGAGGAGTCTAGGTCTTTAGGTACTATCTACTACAGTTATCCGAAGGTATGCTGCCTTACGTAATCTTTTATGAGGTCAACCAGATCTGAACTGCTGCGCTACTCTTATACCTAATCTAGAACAGTTCCTATCTGCTATAGTTATAGAAAATTGGCTGCCATATATACTCTTTTCTATGTTGAACAGTATCGAACTATTGTTAATAGTGTACCTGACCTAGATGAGCTCCTATTTGCTAATGTATATTTTGCCTCTCATGATGTTAGAACTGTTAGTAGTTTTTAATTTTGTTTCGGACGTAGTTCCGACACTTGTTTCGTTCCGTCGTTTGTTCCATTTTGTTCTAGGGGCATAGGAACACGTTCCGGTGCAACCATGCGTAGAGCTCATGAAGTGATAAGTACATCTCTCTTTTTGTCAAGAAAGTGGGCTATGCACACTTAAAATTCTTATAGATGGCCTTGAAAAACTGACTTTTCTTTTTCCAGATTCGGTAGAGTTCGGGAGGCTTTGGAACCGGCTCTAATTTTGGGGTAGGACAAAGAGTTTGTATGGTTTAGAATGCTCTGAAGCGGCAACATTTTGATATGCTTCCATTTCGCCCTTCACAGTTTTTTCCATCGCCCTTTCAAATTAAAATATTTGTATAGGCAGCATTTGTTGTTGCTCTGTTAAATTATGCTAATTCCCATTACCGGGTTCACTGTTAATAATCGTCATAAGCCATTCTCTTATCACGCCTAGCCACTGAAACTTCACTTTTGGTTTATTTCTCGAGGTTCTTGAGTGGTTATTAGTCAAAATTACCTGGTCCAATATATTTCGATACATGGCAGTGATGTTATAGTTCATACTATGCCAAGCCTTGCTCATTATGAAATTCCCACACACAAAATAAGAGGTTTTGTTGATTTCATTTATTTAGTTTACATTGACCATATAGTTTTTGTGGATGTGAATTTATTGATCTATTGGAGATGTCATGAGGATGAAGTGTTTTTATGCATATAGCTTATTGCCCGATTTTGCAGTCTGGAAGATAAAGCTAACGATCATATTTATACATTTTGAAACTTGCTTTAAATTTCTAAAAGCATTCTGGCTGCTCAAAAAGACAACTTAGAATTGTTGGCACATGAGGAGGAAATTGAAGGTTTTAGGAATAAGTAAACCTTCTGGTAGTTTTCTTATATCAACCTAGCAAGCTGCAAGTTTGTTTCCTGTTGTGTCGAATGGTAAACAATACAATAATAAAGAAGGCATATTTGCTTCATAATGCATTCTCCTCTATGTTTTGGATCTCCTATAACTCATTCTTGGCCTTTTGGGCGCTTTACAAACAGTTCGGATCGCTCTTATTGCAGAGAATCAAATTATCCACTTTGGATCTACAAGCTGGATAGCTTGCATAAATTAAATCGTTTAGCCATATGTGGCATATTGTGTTTTACTTCTAATGATCAGCATAATTTGTCTTCCTATATATAAAAGGTTACCGTTTAATTTGTTTATAGAGATTAAATTTTCTTTGTAGGTATTAAATGGCAATATCAGGGTTCAAATCCCTGGCTCCCATTGGGCTATCTTGACATGAGGGCTGACTCTAATTTTGACGATAGCATTGACTTTGTTATGATGCAAAGGCTGCCTTAAATTCTGATGCCAGTTTTGACTTTAAGCCTGACATAAAAATCGACTCAATTTCGACTTTAATTCCGACGCAATTCTAATGCTAATTCTGACGCCAATTCAGACACAAATTTGACTCTAATTCTGCATCAAATTCTAACCCTAATTCTGCATCTAATTTTGATGGATTTTCAGACTTTAATTCTGATGCTAAATTATGACGCTAAGTATATCATTTAAACGACAGAACATAGAGTCACCTGTAATGTCAGTCGTAACATCAGTTTAAGGGTTTTTTTTCATTTTTTTCAGTTTAAGTTTATAACTAAGGTCTGTCTCTAAAACTGACGCTAATACCCCCTTTCTCTTGTAGTGTACCAATCATGCATGCCTACAAAGGTCGTCCGACATCATGGGGCACTTGTGGAAAGGTTTCATTGCGTCAATGGAAAAAAATGTTTGTACGCAGAGCCTAACATGACAAGCACTGGGCATCGACACCTTGGTGGCACGAGAAGTCACCTATGTGGGACTATGCAATGAGGTCCATTTAATCAACATTGTATTTCATAAGTTGAATACCCTAAGGTGTTAATACTCTTTTAAATCAACTCTATGTATTCCATAAGTCAAATGCCCTCCTTCAATATTACATAAGTCGAATACCTAGATTTCAATTTTTGAAATTCCACTATTCAAGAAAACTAAAGTATTTAGACTCGTCTAAATCATGACTTTATATTCCGCTCCTACTCTCACTCGCTCCTACTCGCTCCTACTCCTACTCTCACTCGCTCTCTCGAAAAAACAAAATCAAAAAACAGGAGCCGTCTAATTCAACCATGGGACAGAGGGGCTACATTCTTCGCCGTACACGTGGCAGCCACAGAGAGCACTCAGGACAGAAGCCGAGCATGCAGTAGCGGAGAAGCGAATCCCTCTGCAATCTTCGCTGGCCTCTACCAATTCAAAGCTACAATCAGCTTTCTGATCAATCAAAGCTACAATCGGGCTTTCTCATCAATTCAAAGCTACAAGCGAGCTTTCGACCAATTCAAAGCTACAATCGAGCCTTCTAATCCCAAAACGCACTTCAAGAAACTAACACTAACACTCTGCAAGAAACTAACACTAAAATCTGCTCGCGAATCAGGCCCAAAATTGCGATTGTGTGCTGTTTGCTTATCCAACAACATCGGCCACCGGATGCCGTGTAGCACAGGTCGGGCTACTCAGGCAGTTTCTAAAACTGTTCAACTCAATCCAGCCGTCAAAAATCATACCATGGTCCAAAACAAACAATATCCGACGCCCCACATTTTTTACACAAAAAAAAAAACCAACAAACTCCCTCCCGCTCGTTGCCCGTCGTTGGGAAACCTACTTCCGTAATTCAAATACTTTACTATTCCTTTTTTTTAGCGCAACAGCCCAACCTCGGGTCTCAGGTTATCTGAAAGCCTAGCACCTGGCCAGATTTTAAACCATTAGATCTTGATCTAAACCAACGTACGGTTGAGAAAAATAGTCGAATCGTGCCTCTTCAGAAACGTTTCCCTAGTTCTCATCTAGCAGATTCTCGTTTACAATCGATTCTCAATCCATTCTGACCTATTTTAACTCAGTACAAGGCATTTTGGCCCTACTTAACTGCCTCATTTGCGTAACAGAAGGATGTATTCTAATCTACGTATTCCAGTCCAGTTGGATTCTCGTTTTTTCGGTTCAACGGTGGAGGAAATTAGATATGCCAAGCAAAATGGGCATGGAGATGCAAAGGGAATCGTCTGTTTGTTGCTTTCCCTTTCTCAAAAGCTCCCAATTTTCCTACCAGGTAATTTCTTCTACGCTTCTTGAAGGATTTTAAGAGCTGTTTGACATGGATTTTTTGGCCTCCTTTCCGGCAAAAACCTAAAGGATAAATTTTGAGCTTTTCGTTCTGTCATGCCCGATACTAGGCTTTACATACTTTCCCATTTCGTTGCTTCCAACAGCATTTCCTTAGACCGGAATCATATATCTTCTTAGAGAAACTTAAAATGAATATTTGTTTCATGCCTTCCGTTGAAAAAATGGGTCATAATCTTCATAAAAAATACACTACCTGCTCGTTGTAGGCTTTCATTATCGGCAAAAACCTAAAGGACAAATTTTGAGCTTTTCGTTTCGTCATGCCCGATACTAGGCTTTACATGCTTTCACATTTCGTTGCTTCCAACAGCATTTCCTTACATGCTTTCACATTTCGTTGCTTCCAACAGCATTTCCTTAGATCGGAATCATATATCTTATTAGAGAAACTTGAAATGAGATATTTGTTTCATGCCTTACGTTGAAAAAATGGGTCATAATCTTGATCAAAAAGATACTACCTCCGCCTTTAATCCACAAAGAACCAAGGTAAGTTATCTTTTATATCTTTTGTTTTTAATGTTGACAAAGCCAACGAACCATGTTAGATATCTTTAATTGCACCTTTTAAATCAGTCTGAGCTTTGGCTCATTTATGTTCTACAAGAACACAAGATAATTTAGGCCTTCTGGATGTAAACATTAGGCCTAAAGTAGTCATTGTAAAAGTAGATAGAACTCATACCTGAAGGTCTACACGTGCAGGATGATTAAAAGCCTGCAGCACAATGCACTAAATGCTTCCAGAAATGCAAGTTTGGTATAGAACACCTTATGTTCTTGATGATGGGCTGCCTTATCACACTCCAAAATGAACTCAGCTCTGGCCCTACTTGTGTTTACAACAACACTTGTTCCTGCCCTGAGGAATCCAAGGTACATAGAGTTTCGGATTTGCTTACAACAAATCTAAGATAATGATAGAGTTATAGGTTACCGGATAGTTCTATTGTGTGTATCGCGTACGGAAGGAGGACCCTTCTTCGGCAAACCACAAATTGGATATGCAAAGGATACTAGATGTCATTTTCTTTGGGCCAGGGGTGTTGAGCAGTCAAATGGCCATTTCTCATTTCTCTCTTCGCATGTACTTATCCTGCATTTCTCTTTTTGCATGTCCTTCTTGGAGAAGCAGTAAGTTGAGTGAACTGGCAGCTAATACTTTGTGTTTCTATAGATTTGATCCGTGAAGTCTTAAAGCTTTTAGAGACTGCTACATTTTTCATCAGTCAAAAGATGAAGGTCGTTCCAGTTCTGAAGATGGTGCTGGCAAGTAATGAGGTATAAGTACCATGCTTTTCTTAGTATTAGAAATGATCATGCCTCATCTGATCCATTCAGCAGACCATGCAAAACGGCCTGCCTAGCAAAAGGCATGACACAAAGTCAAAGCCTCCAACTTGGATAGCTCACCTGACCAAGGAGGCGTGGAGCCTAAAATAAAAAGTGTGAGATGCATTGATATATGTAGTAGTTTTATCTCCCTCATAGGAACTTGACCTCTGCATTCCCATTGCAACCCCCACTACATGACCGTTCTCACATTGTACACCCCTCCATTTTACACGGGGATCTGAATATTTGGGCCATTAGAAGTTAGGAATTTGTGCATTGAGTTTCAGAAGGTTAAATTTGGCACAATTTAAGTATATACTGATCAATTTGTTAGCTGGGTAAAAATTCTAGAAGGGTCAAAGAGATATTATTGGCTTATTGAGAGTTTGCAAAATGGATGACTCAAGCATATCTACCATTTTTATCACTTAGTTTAAGGGGAGTATCTGATATAGACATGAGCTGATACGACAAATAGCATCCATTATAATTGTATTTTATGGGTTCAAAGAGCTATGTACCAAAGCAAAATTTCACAGGATCTCTTCATGAACAACTCAGCCAACATCTTAGGACCTGGATGTCTGGATATTTGCCTCCTAACTAATGTGAGGAACTCAAAGAAAAGGAAAAAAGGAAAGATGTAATTCATTGTCTACATTGGCAATGCATAGCATATTAGTTGCTTTCATGCCAGAAATCACGTAATAGTTCTGCACTGCTTCTAAGGCCACAGATAATGTAACACTCCTATGTTACCATTATTACATGTCAACCAATCTAGTCTAGTCAGCAGCCCAACACTGGGTGACACCTTATTTGAATGCCAAGGTCCTTGCCAATATCTAGATGTTGCTTCCCCACATTCACAAAGATGTTGACAATGATGTTGTATTTGTCTCTTTGGGGTTTATATGAAACCAGTATATTACTGCAGTGATTATTGGAAGCATCGGCACTGGAGATCTATCTATTTATTCAGGAACAAGTTACTCTTGCATCTAATACTGCAGCAATTATTTCTACTGCATCTGGCATTCCTTTGGCTTGCATTTCCATCATTTTTCATTTTATCTTGGGATCTGGATTTCTAATCTATAATTCTATTCTTTTTTTATTGATTTCGCTGAACCAGACCCAACATAGTTGGACACTTGGAATAACTTGGGCATAATATTATAGTCTGTGTCACAAATATCATGGTCTGTGTTGCTGGTGCAGATTATTTTATCCGACTTTTTGCTGGTGGTAACATCTGCTTAATGCCATCATATCATAGTACTGAAGAATACCAAGACTTCCAATTCAACAACACTTGGAAAATATGCCCAATTCCAAACTGAAAACAGACCATATGATGCAAATGACAGAGACCAATTTAGATGGCACCATTCAAGGTTATAAGGCACGCCTTGTTGCCTTTTTGGTATGCAGGTTCAAAACACAGTCTTTATGGGCTCAGCCAGGTACCAAGGGCATGGAGCACGGTTTGCATGCATTTTTCAAATCGTGAATGCACCCTCATATGGCCACAAGAGACATTCTTAAGCTTACATTTCAGTGCACAAACTTGTGGTTGCTCACAAGTGACTACACCCTCATATGGCCACAAGAGATATTCTCAAGCATACATTTCAGTGCACAAACTTGTGATTGCTCACAAGCATATATTGCAAGCTTCAAGGGTAAAGCCACCTTACGAGCAGCTGTCTCTAGGCCCTTATGACAGGAGAGTTGCTCATTTATTCTATGGGTAAAGCCACCTTACAAGCAGCTGTCTCTAGGCCCTTATGACAGGAAATAGAGTTGCTCATTTATTCTATTTCTATGTGAGATATACAATGTGAAAAGTACATCATTAACCAAATATGGTTTTGTACAAAACTCATGAATGATTGCAGGGCTTTGGTGTGTAATATCAACTGTAGCAACATGTCTGTATCCATGCAGTATAAGCAGTTGTAGTCTGACTAAGCAGTTGTAGCCTATTTGAAGCTTGCAATCACTTATGAGCTTAAACAGGTATAATTTTTTTTAAACATTCTGATGAGTTATAGCATCCAAATGTTAGTTTTGGAATAGACCAAAGTAGCTTTTAAAGCAGATGTCTCCGTTAGTGGATGGCAACTCGTCTTGTTGATTTGGAAACCACATTGTTATGGCCAAGAAGAGTCGCATGTAATAGGGAATTCAGAACGTGTTTATACAACCATAATCTGGATAGTTCTTCAGTTTGAATTGCATTGAAACATTCGATGAAAGAGAAGCTTTCAAATGTGCATGGCAGATTGTACTCCTATCATCTTTAGTCCAGAAGAAGCTTGTTATTATGGACATAAAGTTGGTTTTTATATATATATTATATAAACATACATACATGCATATGTGCATGTATGTATTTTCTGATAAAAAAAATAGAGACATTGCCTTTAGCAAGAGTATATAATGATAATAATAGCTCAATAAAGGATCATACTACAAATTCTATTATCTAACGGAATCAAGTCGTTTCCTGCCCACAACTTCATATATGCGATGCAACATGATTATATCACGTCAGAAAGGCATATTGGAAAGCTTAGAAGTGAGAACACTTTCAACTATAATAACTTCGACCTTTGATGTTGGCTTAGTTGATGGTGTCCACAAATAGAAAAGAACATGAAATAATTAAACTCCCCCGCTTCTTATAGAAAAGAATAAAGATGATGCATTTTTTTTTTTCTCTTAGATCCTATTAAGTATTTTGTGTATAGATATGTTATGCATTGCAAAATTGCTTTCCTTCAATTGAAACACGAACAAAACAAAAAACATCATTTAAGATAACACATTGTGACAAAAGCTTAGGAACGCCAGGCACCATTACTATTTATAACTAGAATTTATATTTTGCCTCATCATAATCAACTTCACTAATAAATTAACACTTCATTTGCCTAACTACAAATGCATATTCTATCTAGTGGCTACCATATTGGTTTTCCTTGTTTTGGTCCAGTCTTTTATTATATAAATGTTAGTTTGAATTCACTAATCTAGTCTATTCAAAAGCAAAATTGAATCCAAGCCTAAAACTGCCTAAGCCTCCTGTTGCGCCTTTTTGCTAAATTGAATCCAAGCCTAAAACTGCCTAAGTCTCATGTTGCGCCTTTTTGCTAGTTTTTTTTTTAGCAGGGTTGCCTAACCCGAGGTCACCTCAATGCTTGAATTCTAGCCTATCCACGTGTTGCGACACATCAGCCCAAAGTGATACCTGCCGTCCGATCTTCTAATTTCTACATCAACGGCTGAGAAAATTAGAAATTGTCCAAAAATTCATACTCCTTACGCCATATCCGACCTCGGCACCTGCATTGTGCTCGTTTATTTTTTTGGTAACGCCGGCCAGATGATTGCTGTAAGTGAAGAAGATTTGAACTCCTCTTTCCAAGAACTTTGTAACATTTTTCTTGCATGATCGGTTTAAAAGAGATAAATATATATGCATGTCTTAAATATTTGTTTGGCCTACAGAAAATAAAAAACAAGGGTAGAGATTATGGTTCTTATGTAAAGAGTGGAGAATTCACTTTGTTTGTGCATGAAACAGGTATTCAGAACTCCGTTTTGCATAGGTAAAATTCGTAAGTGATGTTGTACATCCTACAGGATCACGCTCATTGAAGAATGGAACTGTTGTAAAAGCCTTTTTTATTATGGTTGCAAACGCTTTCCCTCCGTAGTTACCAGAATTATCAGTGTCCTAGTTGAGTTTCTGTGTCTGTGTGGTATTCCCAATTGTACTTACGAATAGGTCAGGTAGAATTTTTTTCTCACCATGGTTGCAAATATTTTTCTTCACGTAAGTCATAATGCCCATTTCAGCTGCTATAGCAAAAATTCTATTCAGTTCGTCTTAGCCTTGCATGTGCGCGAAATAAAAATTCCATTCAGCTCATTCTAGCCTTGCATGTGGTGCTTTTAGTAATATTTTACTGTATTCACAAAGTATTTCCATCATACCTGCTTGTATATTCAGATGGAAGTGTTTGTGAACCTGCCAAGATGGAAAGCCTTGTATAGTCCTTATTTGGATTTCTACAGTGTGTGATTGCTTTAAGTTGTCTTGTAAGATTGGGGATAAAGAAACCCATAATGAGACAAGAGGCATCACATCGTCTACATCTTCATGCAATAGAAAATTTTGTGGTGATAGTTCATGGTGAGAAGAGAACGGATGTAAAACCAAGACCCTAACTATTTTAGGAAGGCCAGGAGCTGGGCCAATTGGAGGGATCAATACATTAAGTTTGGCTGGAGGTGAGGATTTGATAAATGCATTTAGGGTTTTCATTTTCTCTGGAGGGTTAAATCGGTCTTGTTGTATGCTGGATATACCAAGATTTTCCATTATCTATTTGTAATGGTAGACATGCCTGGAACTATTGTAATTTATCGCTAGGATCCACATCCCATTGCTTTCGTCATGTTCTGTGCAGTATGCCAGCAATTTATAATGACTATTTGCAAGACAGGCTTGCAGTGCTACTTAAGAGATATAACCAATTCTCTTGGTGGTTTTCTGCAATTTATGGTGACTGTTTGCAAGACAAGCTTGTAATGCTACTTAAGAGGTATAAACAATTCTCTCGGTGGTTTTCATTTATATACCCTCTAGATTAGAATTTAGAATGTACAAGATTCATAAAATATAGTGAACTTTGCCTCTATTGTTCTAAATATATGATCTCCATATTGCAGGTTAGAGTAGGTTACTTTGCGCTCCATTATTTGGTGGCAAAGGGAGATTTAAGCAATGCATGTGCTTTCTTCATTGTTTTGTGCATGAAGATGTTGCCATCTTTTTTACTATCTGGGATTTCAACAAGCCCCTAAATCAGAAGTTTTTTTGAGACTTCAGGAAAACATTCAGAGATGTGGAATCATGTTACCTCATTTGTCATCTTTTGCATGCTCGTGTATGTTCACATGCTTGTCGTGAAACTATGCTTGTTTACACTGGGAAATTAGAATGTCAGTTTTGGATATTCATTGTTGAAGCTTTAACCTTAAGGGCATGTTATTGTGTAATGCTGTGGGATTTGCTGAAGTTCCTTCTCAATCCGTACAAGGAAGAAAAGTTTCATCTGCAACATAATTTGATGCTGGATTGCTCATTCTTCTGGGTATGAAAATCTTTTTCAAGTTCATTCTATTCCCGAAGGGTTCCCAGTACGTTCAACTAAGCTTGGGAAGTTGCCTCTTTCTTCGCTTGCACTTGTGCCCGGGAGTGATGCCTATCCTCAGTGTATGCTTGATCCTTACCATACAAATGCATAGGCCAACTAAACTATTTTGAAGGAAATCCAATATTTATGAAGTTGTTATACTCATGCACAGATTGAAGAGAATGAAAACTTGCATTACTGGAATAACTGATTTAAGGTTGATCAGTTCTAATAAAGCATGGGAGTCAGTCCCAAAAGTATATAGACACTTGTCCTTGGCCCCTTTTAGGTAGCTTCTGTAAGAACTAAGATGTTGGAAAAAAAAGCTAACTAACTTACAGGAAAAAGTTGTAGTGAGATTTCATGTTTGCACTGGGTCCGATTGGATATCTTCTTGTAAGGGCCAGTTATATTAATTCCTTAATATTTTTACTGGATGCAAAGCGATTTCTATACAAATAACAAAAACATGAACAAAAGCAGACTATTTTGTCGTTGATTTGGATCTACCCTGCTTGGTTGCATGCACCTACATTTCTTAGGCCTCCGGTATTTTCTTTTTTTAATGGTTTCTGGACTGCATTATTCTTATGTTTCTCTTTTTGGTGCCTCTCCTTGCTGCATTCTTCTGCTGAAACTTGAAACCTCTTGCTTTTTGTTTGTAGTTTGTTGCTTCTTTCCTGTTTGTCCTCTCTACTCTTGCATTGGAACTATATCATAGAATGTGGTGTAGTGCAAGAAGTTTCTCTTTTGCTGTAGTCACTGTTCTTTTCTATATTGTAGCATGTCTCCTGGATGTTCATGAGGGAGACAATCAAGGGAGTACAATAATTTAGCTTCAAGAATTTTCTCAGATTAGCATTCAACGTTTTCATAGACACTCACAAATGTATGTGCCATCTCATTTATACCCATAATTATTATCAGTGTTAGGCAGTATAATTATCAGATTGATAATGTTCCAGAGATAATGGTTGCGAAAATGTGCAGTAAAAATGTGGATCACATAATTAAGGGGATGTATAGATCATGTTTATGCATTCATATTCTTGCTTACTTTAAAGTCCGGATTTCTAACACAGAAGCTGCATAGAGCTCTTTGAAAAGATGGAGAATTGCTACAGCTAAAAAGCTTAGTCAGTCCCAAAAGCTTAGTCAGTACAAGCAGAAAAACAGTTTTGGATGATTTTATGCATGATGGCGGTTTTTGCATATTCTTGCAGAAAATGACTATCCTTTTGGATATGCACGATGGCAGTTCTACCACTTTTAGATATCCTTGGGGATTGGTCCTTCATACAAGGGTTGATAATCCTGTAGTTGTATTTCATTGCTTGGTTGGAACTGATCTGCTTCACATTAATCTAGCATGTTTCAAAGAGTGATGCATTTTACTGGAAGCAACTGGGAAGTGTGTTCACCGTAGCTGGCTTTGTTGTTCTTGCACTAAAGTTTCCTTCTTCGGGTGCACCTACGTCCCTTCTCACGTTAAACATTTTGATTTGTGTAACGCAGCTCATTATCATATTTTGGGTGATAAAAGTTCACCTCAAGGCTTGATTATTGACATCTATTACACAAGTGTCATAAATCTTCTTATAGTGAAAGATCCGATACTGAATTAATGTTAGCTGATGCATATATGGCACCTACATATTCAGTTACTACATACGTTGCACTACGGGCTATGGCACACGATTAAAATAAAAATTTGTACAAGAAAATGTTACAATTACTTGGAGATATTGTAACATTTTCTATTTAGACATGGGTTTTGCCCCAAAGCTATCTATTTACTCTTGTATTAGTAACCAGCGAAATAAAATAGGACTCTAAGAAATGTGAAATGTGTCGCGTAACTAGTCAACATGTCCTTATGGTCAAAGATCATCTAGTACTAGAAGTTTAAGGTGTTTTTTTATTGCCATCATCTAAATTTGTGTACCTAGCATGTCCTTATGACCAACACACATCTAGGCACTTGATGTTTAAGTTGGTTTTCATTGCCACTGCCCGATGTGAGTTACACTGGCATCCGCTATACAACCCAGTGGATTGAATGTGAGTTGCATTGGAGGAATGCAATCAGAGCCTTACCCCTCAACAAGCAATTAAATTATTGGTGGAAGCATGTTTCCCAAGAATGGTGTTTGAAACTATCGTACCCATCAAAGTCTTGAGAATAATATAATGGAGTTCATTAGAAAGCATGAAATCTGACAACAAAAAATAGTCCATCGTTTGGTAGATATGTTACTTAATAAAATTGGGAGATGTTAGTTTACCCATAAATCACTTGTTTCTAGTTTTCTTGTTCAAATACTGTTATTTAACTTTTGCACCATCGTTTGATGTCTAAGAAAAATGCATTGTTGCTTAAGTGAGAGTTAGCGCCTAACAAAGGCGGTGGGATTCGCACTCACCCATCAGCAGACCCGGGATTGGATCATCCCATATCAGCGGCTTTAGCAGGTACCGGATTACATATCGGGCAGCCAGGTACTTATCCAGCAAATCCAGGACTGGATCTTCCTTTACCTGCAGGTTCCAGATTTTTTATCGTGCAGCCAGTTAATAATCCGGCAGACCTTAATCTTATGCCCACACTCAGGTATTACATGCATCATCTATATTTTCGGTGAAGCCCTCTTCAGCAGCAGCGTATCACAAAGTGTTCGGCATCATTATTATCATGCTCGATCATCTAGTATGGTTAGAGCAGAGAGGGACCAGGTCCGGAAACGGCCAAGGTCTGCCACCGTCCAGACCAAATCTGATATTGCAAGCCCACAAATGGTCTTCCAGGTACACGAGCTAGAGACGCGATTGCCAAATCAAGAAGCTGCCAATTGTTTCTGGAAGCAGGTTGAGTTTGAAGGAGACCGTGCACTCATCGACCGAACAGCCTTGTGCGCATATTTGACAGAGCTCTATTCCTCTATCTTGAGTTCACAGGCACCTCTGGTTAGGGAAGTTATGGACGCAGCCACTCAGACTGCGGCCTCATCCAGTGTGGAGATGGCAATACAGACAGAGCCAGTAGAGATATCCAACAGGGAGATTGCCACGCAGACTGAACCAGTAGAGACCCCCATGCCAGCATCCCCTTCGGATTGTCCTCAAACACGGTGTCTGGAGCATAGTGAGAATCCGGAGGACAGAGCTCTGCCAGAATCCACCAGCGTTTCAGATGTAGAGGAGGCCGCGCGCTTCTTCATAATACTATGCACGTCGCATCTCCAGGAATCGAGGCAGCATACAGGGTCGGGGTACAGCGGCCAGACCGACCACATCAACTTTTAGTCCGCTTCAGAGCACGGCCAGACAGGTTACATGTGCTCCAGCATGGCAGATACCTCCGGAATACTAATTTCTCAGTACAAGAGGATCTTACGCTAATCCAGCTGAGTTGCCGAAGGGAGGAGCTTCGTAAAGTACGGGAGGCGCGCTCACACGGAAATGGGCAGTTTATAGGGGAGGGGTTGCGATCATTCGTGACCAGTGGCCTCAGGATCCATGGTTGGGGTATTCATTGAGATATATAATGGATAATATTAAACTGTAAGCATGTCTATAAGCATAAAAGTTAGATGTTTGCTGTTCCGGGGCTTCGGTCCTACTGTTTCTTCTTCACGGGCTACGTCCCATTTGTATTGTTCCAGGACTTCGGTCCCAGTTCTGTCCAAGGACTTCGGTCCCTTGTTTTGTACTGTGCCGTCGCATGTCCGATTGGATGCTGCCTTTGTGGCGCAACGTTAAAATACTTATCTGTATCTTTTAAAACAAATTGAAATGGCAAGAAAAATGTTCTGCACAATCTATGCCATATGAGCAAAAAACAGCTATGGCACAGTCGTGAATATGCCAAATGAGCAAAAACATCTTGCATGAACATAATAGAGCAGCATAACACATCTATGCAGAAAGTCATGAACATGCAACATTAGCGGACGCTTCAAAATAAAAGCAGTCAATGCTATTATCAATATGTTAGCTTGTGCTCTACCAATACACTAATGAAGGTGAAAGTAAATCAACAAATGTAGTATTATCTAATGTGCTTCCTTGGCAAACTCTGGGATAGCGAGGCCCTGTCACAGGTCAAACTTGGGCACTACAGACAGCAGGTTAATCC
>JAANSK020020022.1:0-29225 GCA_011763485.2 Isoetes engelmannii
TCGGACGGATGGGATTGAAAGATTCCTCCACCAAACCCCCAAAGCCAAGGTTTGCCCTTCGGGCAACCCAAAAAAAAGAGAGGGAGCTGTCTAACAGCTCAAGAGGGAATTGTCTTCTAGGCAGTGCTCAGGGGGGAAATGGGACCCTGATCACTCCTTGGAGATTGCCAAAAAAAAGCTAGAGCATCAACTATCCTGGGTCAAATGAAGCACCAACTGTCGTGGGTCTAATGATTAGCTAATCACGTCGTTGGATCGTGGCAGTTAGGCCACACCATGAGATGGTGACTGTTAGAGTCATGTCGTGAGGCGGTCATTGCTTGAGTCATGTCCAAGGCCATGACGTGGACTGATATTGGGGTCGTACTATGAGGCCATGACCTGTTCTCCTGCCTTCATTGTTTTGTTCGCTCTCCTCTATAATCGCTCATCCTCAGCCGTTGATGAAGGGAATATGCCATGTCATATTCCCTCTCCATCAACCACAATCGTTGAACATAAATCAAGATGCGATCAAACCCCATTTTCCACCTCAGCATATAGTTGTCAAAAACCATAATAGAAGTCAATATATGCTATACAATACATAAAGAACAAAAAGTAGTCCTCCATAACATCCATTTGAATTAAACGAGATACAACTGTGGATTGCATACAAGGTAGCATTGAGCTCAACATCGCCTCGTCATCTTCCATAATAAAGAATAATAAGATACACTTGAAAGAACAAGTATGTACAAAAAGAGGTCTGATACAACTCTGGATTCTAACAAACTGACCCCGTTGAATCAACATGCAGCCTTGACAAAGGGATTTCCATAGTGCCTGCCTGAGCCTGCCATACCTCCAACCTATAGCTTCCAGAAACCTCTCGGTGCCGACCATGGATGCAAGATCACACAATATGTGATAGTTTCCAACATCCAAAAGCTTTGAATCAATTGCGTAATTCATTGACCAAACAATGTTGAATTCAACTCAAAAATGACCACCACATTTGCTCCGCAGCCACTGCCACTGCCTGTTAACCTAAAATAGGAACTTTTGAAGAATACAGAAAAGAAAAAAACATAACCCCACTATGCTGACGTCATCATTGTACACTTTTGGCACACTTCTACATGCCAAAACCATACACAATCTTATGCAATACTTGCTCCTTTCTTCAATCGCAGAAGTTAATCTGTAGCTTCCCTTCAGTTCCGTGATATGTCTTCTCTTAACTCAAGTAACTGGTTTTGCTGCAGGAGGATCTGGTATTGTGTGTATAATCCAGCCTATATGCCTCTATGTCCACGCTAACAAATGCCATGTTCCCTCTTGTTCAAGCCATCGGGCCTTTTGTAATTTTATCTTACACTTCCTGCCTATTTAAGGTAATAAAGAGCCACGATATACGCAGCTCCTTCATGCAACAAAATTCAACCAAAGGAAACGTGGAAAGAGAAACTCCTTCATGTTCTTTGCAACACAAAAGAGGCACAAGTAACTGAATGCAATCTAAACCGACGAACCAAAAACAACGGGTTACAAAAACACTTACCCAATCTTGAATTTGCTCAAAATAAACATGTTTTTGCTTCTTTTAATTGTCAATATCAAACATAAGGCTTGTACAAACAGCAAGAAACAAGGAGATGAGGCGGAAGACCAAGATTTGAATTACGACATTTGGCAGCAGCAACATAGATATGATTTCCCAAAATATTTTCAAGTCATTCCATAATAAGCTACAAGAACAAAGCAGAATAATCCAGGGTATATCTCAAAATATTCTCTACCAAGTCTACCTCAAAAAAGTATACCCAGGGCATACCATAATATGCCCGTACATGAGATGGTAGACCCATACATGTGGATCAAGCAACAAATATAAAATCTCAGAAAACAATGTAATCAAAACTCACTATGAAGCTTGAATGCCTATCCAACGTTAGAAAAATGACATACAAAACAGCCAAATGGGGAGCAAAGATATGAAAAAATGTAACAGGAAAATGTGAAGGCGTGTCAAAGAGAGAAGATTGTGAGAAAAGTTTGCTGGGCAGGTGTGTTAGGCATGGTCTATGAAAAAAAGAAGAAAAGGGATGAAGGGGATAAACACCCCTGCAAGCCCCTTACAGCCCGCTTATCTGCTGTAAAGAGCAAGCACGGGTGTTTATCCCCTTTAACCGGCGGGCATGATTCCTCACACAAACCTGCACCCACAAGCTCAATTACATCTCCCACAGCCTGGTTATCACCTCCCACAGTTAGATTATTAAAGGTTTGGCCCCCAGAGCTGGAATATCACCTCCATGCCTGGATTTTCAGCATCCAAGGCTGAATCCGGCGCACACAAAGATAGACGCTGCCTGTTTCCAGGTTTGGAGCTGCCTGTTAGGTGTTTTAAGCGCCTGTTATCCCCTATCACAGGGCTTCAATCGACAATAGGCATCCGTTGGATCTGAAAGACTGCCGGTTAAGAGGAGCTATGGTCTATGTACAATGCTCACCTGTCGTGGGCTATCCACATAACCCATGGGTTAGTTTGCATAACCCACTTCAGAAGAGGGTCTTTGCTTCAAGCATGATGTCATAAAAAGGACAGATACAAGTTTACACAGCTCCTTGGTTTCCAAAGTCCTCAAGAACTTTAGACAGAAATAATTTCCTAAACAGGCCACATATTATAAAGGTCATAAGATATCTTGGCACAAATACCACTCTAAAACGGCTGGCATCCACAAAAAACTATGATTATCGTAGACCAGAGGTGTGTTGAAATTAGAGAGCTTCCTTTTACATTACTGATAACGGTAAAACATAGCAAAAGAAAGCAGGGATTATTGTTGATAAGGAAAAAATTACTTTTATTAGCTCAGGTTGCTTGCTAGTCCACCATTAGGTAGTAACCTGAGTAAATTATGAGGATCTCAAAAAATAGGACACCCACTTCATCAAGGCCAAGTAGCGTTATCACAAATTCGCGGCCTCACTAATGATGTTGTTGCTGTTGCTTTGCTGCAGCCTTTGCTGCAGCTGCATATTTGTTCTGCAAACCAACAAAATACACAATAAATTGGTACAGATATAGAATGATAAAGGCAAACATATAATGAGCTATCTTTACAAAGATAGCCTGATTCAAAAAATCAGACACAACATGTAGCATTGCCATTATGAATAGCGTGATAAATGTAATAAAGTATCAAACTTTGGCATTACAAATTTACAAACAGTAAGGGCAGATGAAATGCTAAAGTTCTACTAACAATCATAACAATCAATGTCTCCTAAAGATTGAAAGTAAAACCAAGAAAATAAAGACAATGCGAAAGCCAAAGCCACATACCCGCAGATATGAAAGCTTGATGCTGCCATAAACCACACCATATGTGAATGCGGAGAACCTCAACACCTGGGGTACAAAGTATTCGAAATAACTCTTAAAGAAAAACAAGAAAGAAATCTTAAACTAGGGAAAGAATAGTAAACATACTGTAGAGAGGGCACTGGTGCCGGAGTAAGGACCGCCGCTAGGAAGCGCCATGGTCGCTTCTTCTGAGATGCTAAATTCTGAATAGGGTTTGTATTGATACGCATTAGGTTCGAGCTTGTGAGATAACGGAGCCCGTTTTGGACACGTCCACTCTTTTAATTAATATTAAATTAAAATTCATTTTGCACTTGCCCCTTTTAGAGACGTAGCAAGGGATTTTTTGGGTTGCCCCAAGGGCAAACCCTTCTTTCATGGTCCGATGGTGGGAATTTGGGCTTGGTTGGTCCAGATTGACTTGGAGCGGTCGTCTGATGGTTGAGATCATTTGTTTCTTTGCGTTAGGAAGCATGAGGAGTTGGTTGATTGCAATCGATCTTTGTTGAGATTTCTTTATGGTGGGATCTGATCGTCGTGTAGATTGACGACGACCCTACTCGTCTTTCTTGTTATTGCTATGGCGATGGCATAGCTCTTGAGCCCTGCTTGGCGTTGCCTAGAGGCGCCTGCTCTAGTTATAACTAGAGGACAAACTCTTTTTGAGCAACACTAAAGTTTGGATATGGAGCCGGAAAACCTGATGTAAGGATAAGGGTTCCTCAAGAAGAGTTCCTACTGCAAATGTAGAAATATCTCGTCGGATGGAATTAGAGCTCTTGGAGGATCTATTCTAATATGAGCATTTAGAACAGGGCTACTCTGCTTGTGTTCTTATGCTGCATTTCATATCTTTGAAGCTGATCCAGGTTTGAACCCGTTAATATGCATTCCGGATTTCTGTAATAGATTCATGGCTAATAGCAGATACTGGGGAAGATACATTACTATGTTCTATCATCTTGCAAAAAAGCGTATGTAAGAGTTAAGTTACGCAAAATGCGAATTACTGGGCTCCAAGAAATAAGGTAAAGGGAACAAAGGATCCAATGCTGCTTACGAAATATTATGATAATAATCCAGGGTTTGATATGAATTTGTGGAAATGCTCTAGAATACTCATGTTCGATGTATATTTTGTGAAAGGCAATGCTAAATAATCCAAAAAATAGCTCCAATCTGTCAAGATAGTAACTTTTGCTTACGACTATTTCATGATGCATTCTAGAGGTTGCGATTGTTAAGTTCAAATTATGATGCTTTCTTTGGACTGTTACATGCTTAAGGCTGGCCAGTTCTGTAGATGCAGTAGTTCATGAGAGGATTTATGCTTTATGAAGATCTAGAGCTTTTAGTATAGTTTGCTTGTAGTTAGATAGAATCGCCTGAGGCAAGCCACAAAGTCTGTAGATAGGGCTCTACATAGGATATGTGGCTTGCTAATGCTAAAAGTGTTGCTAGAAAGGTTCTTGTGGTACTTTATTTATGTAAACACAAGTAGGTATTGCATTTGCCTTGGTGCTATAGTGGTGCTAGATGATAGTTTAGATTAATAGGACATGGGCTTGTAGATGTTGGCTATATAGGAGCTCATGCATAAGTGCAGCTATGGATAGATTCAAAGTTTTAGCTTTGCTAGAATAGGTAGGTTGCTTTGACTATGGTGAATTTGTATATAACAACAGATCATACTGCAAAAGGTGTTGATGTATCGTGGATAGATTGCTAGACGGCAACTGTTATGGTTGCACACATCTAGAACATGGAATATTTGTATTTCATATGAAGCAAAAATATATTCAATGTCTTGGCTTGTTTTTCAATCACTATAGGCTAAAAATTAGTACTTCCAAGATTGTTATCACATGCAGCAATTTCATTTCTATTTATCAAAAACTTCTAAGAAAAGCATTCCGGCCACTATTGTAGATATAAGGCATAGTTGTTTGTCTATCTTAAACGACAGATTATAGTATTTTAAGCTTGATATGCTTATGTAAATCTATTCTGGTGCTTGAACCAGTTTACTTAGTGGTGAGACATGTTTAACCATCTGTTGAGGTTGTTATATTATGCAAGGGCAACCCACAACGCGTTATCACATTTTTATTTTTATTTTTATTTGTTGGGTTGCCCGAAGGGCAAACCCTTTCCTTGATGGTCCGATGTGGGGTCTTGGGGGTTGGACGGCCGAGATGTGCCTGGAGGCGTGGTTGGACGGGCTAGATGAACTCAACAGCTGCATTAATCAGCATCAAGGGATGTATTGGTCACCGTCGATCAGCATGAGGTTGAGTTTAGGGCTGTTCGGGTGAAATCCGGCCGTCAAGTAACAGCCCTTTTTCTTTCTTCTGGATCAGGCTCTGTTCATAGTCTCCGACATCTGCTTTCACCCATCTTCGTCACTTCAACTATTTCTTTGCCGCTTCATCTTGGAAGAAGCATCGTTTATGGTAGAATCAGATCAGGTGAGTTCCGGTTTTATATTCATAATTTTTCTTATATATGGTGCAAGCACGGCAATCTTTGGATCTATTGTCGTAACAAAGTTACAGATCTATCTTTGAGATCAAAGATCTGAAGATATGGGTAAGTCGGCCTTTTATAAAGACTTGAATTGAACTATCATTTATCATCCACGGAAAAAACTCTAGGTTACTTTCAGCCCACATGTCCAGTAATATGCTGCCTTGTAGTAGCAGTTCTTTTCAAGAAAATTGTCTACAACCATTTTACTTTTCGATATTTTTACTCTTCATTCTAGTTTTGACTGCATTTTTACTGTTCATTCTATTGAAGGGAGATTCTTGGCCAACAAATCGACCGTTGAAAGCAGTCTAGAGGTTTTTTCCGTTGGGTAAAAATCCCCTTACCCTGCTTTTTGGGTTTTCAACCAGGGTTTCCCATTCCGCGAGTCACCCTGGGACTTTTTCTTATACGGAAACCAGATAGCCTATGGAACCAAGATGGAAATCATTTAATTTACTTTTTAAAGGGATTGATATATACATCCTCGTGATCAATCCAAAGCAAGATGATCCTTGTAGTAGTGTCGTGAGAGTTGTACTCCATGTAGATGATTTTGTTAACACCATGTCCCATATCATTTTCTATTCAAATTATAGCTAAGATAGGCAACCTTGATTAGGTCAATCCCGATTGGTATCGAAAAAATAGATGGCACTTTTTTAAAGCTATGCAGACACCTAGTATTTGTTGCATTATTGATTGCACCAAAGAAATTTGTTATATTATTGATTGGAAACAGAATCTATAGATCAGACACAATTACTCTGGAATACAAGCAATTTTTTTTGTAAAAGATGGGAGTGTTCACTTCTCTAGTGGTAATACACTAGTTCTGGAACAAATATGTCTTGAGTTCGAGGCTGTTCAAAGTCGCATTCAATATAAGGTAGTGGGGGCAGTACACAACAAAAAGGTAGTGGGGGCATGACTCAACAATTACAAAACAAAGTGATGTTAGAGTGGTGTGTGCATCACATATGTCCTATGGGATGTTGGAAAGTAAATTTAGAGTGGTGTGTACATCACATATGTCCTATGCGATGCTGCCAAGTGGCATGACATAAAAATTGCTTCTTCTTCTTCCAAACACACTTGTGATTTTTTTTTCCACCACTCAGTATAAGTAAAAGAAAAGAAAATGGTAAGGATCATACAAATTACAAACCAACCTTAGCATTGGTTTAAGTAAGATAAAATTCTCACTTTAGAAACTTTAGTAAAGGAAGGCGTCTGAAGTGGGCATGAACAATAGAAAGCACGAAGATAAAAACTTCATGTTAGAAACTTTAGTAAAGAGAGGTGCATATATAATAGTTATTATGGGTATGTTTCAGGTCATTCGTGAGAGGGAATATGACAAGAAGATAAGAGAAAATCTTATAGGTAGACAACACCAAGTCGCTTTCACACTAATCCGATATCTAGTGCATCCTATAGTGGGTTCTTCATTTTAAGAATCTTTGGTAAGCTCAATAAAGGGCTGGACTAGGTTGATATGTTCTTAACCCCTTGACCTGGCAGGTTAAGCTGATCTAACTGTTGCTTGTCGTCATATTGAAACTAGGTTATTCTACATAACTTTCAAAATATGCTTTTGTTTGAGAATATTTCAAAGATTATTGCAATAACTTCGCATAACCCACTCAAAGGAGGGATTATCCTCCTCAAATACTCGTGGCATTCATTGCTTCACTGAAATTTGAGGTGGTTAAAAAACGTTCTTTAATGTCTGTTCCATATGTCTCAAAACCTGTTAAAAAGACAAGCAGGCACAGTGGTTGTCCCAATGACAGGTCCAGGCACACAGGTGCATACGAGTTCGCACAAAGAAGGACCACGACGAGATGAAAGCCTACCTCGACACTTGCTTCCTTAAGCTCGGGCATTATAGAGAACAAGTGAATCCCATGCTCAAGCGGGGCCCCAGTGTACCTGCTCACCCCCTCTCCATGAAAAAGCGTAGGATCGCCTCTATCCGAACGAGAGGACACCACCTCCACATTGAAACTGGGCGATGGGCAAGGGAAGCGCGGGAAGATAGGACTTGTCAGTGCTGCCACCAGGGGGTTCTTGAGGACGAGTGCCATGCCCTGCAAACCTGCCCCTCCTATGCACAGATTAGAGCATGGTATCCGCAGTTAGTGATACCCGGCCAGGCACTCCATCTCCTACTCAACACTGAAGCGGTAGGCACTCTTAGTCATATCTTCAAGAGGTTCTCGACGAACGCCATCGGCTCTGTCCCACTTCCTTGTGAAGATCTCCACTTTGATTACCCAGCTAGAGGTGACACCCTTTTGTTTTGTATACCAGCAAGCGCATTGCCACCACGGTTTTTCCCCACATGGGTTTTTTCACCTGAGCCGTAATACGCTTGTTGTTTGCCTTGTACAGGTCCCATAGGCCAATTGGCCTCTGTGGACGACAAAAATGTTATTCTATTCTATTCGACATTTTGTCTATTCAACTGCCAGCATTTAATTCACTTTCGTGAACTCATATTCCTAGTAGAATTATCTATACAACCAAAGGTTCAAGACAATAAAAATTAAAACAGTCATATAATCATTATTTTTTGCTAAGAACTACTCCTAGCACAATTATCTACACATCAAGGAAAGTGGGTGAGAGACATAAGGAAAGTGGGTGAGAGATTCTTGAATTTTAGCCAATCTGCAACTGCCATGTGGCAATGATTCTAATCAAGAATCAAAGTGGGTTAGCATTCTACAATCCAGTGAACTACACAAACACCTACCACTGTGTAATCCGGAATCACCTCTGGTCCGTGATTCTTGCTTGGAGGGGGTTGCACCTATCACTGTGTAAGCCGGAATCACCTCTGGTCCGTGATTCTTGCTTGGAGGGGATCCATGCGTCATGTCCCAGACGTGATTTCAATTTACAACCAAAGGTTCAAGTCAATAAAAAATAAAACGGTCATATAATCATTATTTTTTGCTACCCAGCTGAAAGCTTCCTAATTCTTGAAAGTTGATGAAATCTCCTGGTAAACATTATTTCCCACCAAAGGCTCTTCGGGATTTCAATTTCTCGTGGGACCTGGCACTTGTGTAAGAGAACCAGCAAAAAGATATGCTTTCTTCAACTCCAAACTTCATCAACAAAGTGAAAAAATGAATTTCTCAAGTGCTCCAAATACTGAAGCAGTTAGAATGTACCCAAAGTTTGTTTATTCTCTGTTTTCAATCATTTCCTCTAAGCTACTCCAAGAGACGATATTCTGAGGAAAGCATGAACTCATTAGCCTGCATCAGCTAAAAGCTCTAATGGACCATCATGGAGATGCCAGATGAATGTGTAGTTTATTCAAGTCCTGATTTCAAAAATTGCCAGTCTCAAATCTCCTATCTGGCCAGATGGAGCGCATGTAGGTAAAAAATAGTAGAAAATATGAATGGTTTTCAACAGCTAAAAAACCTCTACATTCTTTCCATCATGTTTCATATTGAAGAATTGTAGCTTCCTCCACGATAGTCCAGGTCCGCCTTTGATTGCTGTTCTGTGAACGAGCCTCTGAAGGAGATCTGGTACAGCTCTATACAATAAGGATACAATAAGACCGAAATTCCAGTTAAACAAGATCGTCAAATTTGCAGGGAAAAGAAAATTGCAGAAAGATGAATCTCCTACTAACATATACAATACCTGGGCACATGTATAGACAATTAGTGTCAACCATTCCCAGTCATTTGGTCCATAGGAGGTTGATGGGTTATCTTTGCACGCCTGCTGTAAATAGTACAGAAGAGGTGGCATCAACTGCATTTCATAGACACGTGGTCCTCGGCATATTGAACAAACACCAGGGTCACCACGGTCCTTGTTGGCCCATAGAGGCCGTCCTCCGAAGCAATATCTAATAAAATTTCCCAGATAATATTATTATGATCTGAAATTTACAAAATTCTCATGTTAGAATACTCTGTAGTACCTGAAGCACTGCTCAGGGTAACAATCTAACCGCTTCTTAAATTTCAAGTAGGTTCGATCAGCAGAAAGGGCCTGATCATGTTCATACTCTTCACCCTCCCAAATTTCATCTTGAACATTTGGATTGGCCTCTCGACTATCTTCCTCCAGCCGTTCAGACGATTGCAAAGCTGACACAGCTCTACTTCCACGAGAAGGATGGGATTCATTTTGGGAATAAATGTAAAAGCATGGAAGCACTGCACTTACAAGTAATTGTGAGAAGGCAAAAAATGTACGAGTCCCATATTTAAGCTTGTCTTCTCATCAAGTTTCAAAAAATGCAATCTCAAAAGTATCCTTCTTACCATGGACATCAGAGCTGTATGAATCTTCATTTGAACTGTCATCATGCGTCTCTGTAATTTCTGCTTGTGGTGTCTGGGGACGTGCAGCTGCATAGCCAGCTTCAAGTAGTGCTGCTTCAAGCTCCTGTACACCTAAGTTGCTAACATCCTCGATTGGCTCAACCTGTGTAACAGGACCCCAAGATGAATCATCTTCCCACCAATCAGATGATTCTTGCTGTCCATCCCTGGTTGATGTCTCTCCTTCTATATTCTCCAGTGTGCTTTCAGTTCCATCTCCAGCAGAACTGGAAGGCGTGCTGCTAGCCTCATTAGAAGAGCTTTCAGCTTCTCCCCCGTCCTTCTGGACACGCAATGTTCTCCAACTGCAAACCCACATAAGCCAAAACACTTACTTATAATATGCTCCACATGAGAAACTAGTAATACAAAGTCTATGATCCTACAACAATTTCTCCATGAGAAACAACCTGAGAGGACTAATGCCACAGCTAGAACTTGGGCATCCAAAAATGAAAAGCGCTCGTTCATCAATCTTACTTCTTGACTCGCTCAACCCCAAAGGAGCATAGACCTGCAACATATAGCAGGATAATTTTAATTTACAAGTCTTTTTAATGACACCCCAATAAGGATATGTGACCATGACTTCTCCGCAAGTAACTATAATATATAAATTCCCTTGTAAATCAAGCAAAATACTGATGATCCCAAAATCTTAACACAGCGGCAATCAGGACAAAAGCCTGCAATAACAGAAACATAGCAGGTAAAGGTTTTAAAGTATACATGAAATGGACCTGTGCAACAAGTCCAAGATCACCACCACAAACACTGCATTTCAAAAGCTCATTGTTTACTTCCCCAAGAGATGAAGGCCAATCCTGAAAGGAAACAAGATGATGAGAGCTGCTGCACCAAATGCAACATACATGGAAAACTTGACAATTACCGGTAATCCCCCAACTTTAGTAGTGTAATGATCACTTGCTTCCCTGTTATCCTCTGCCCAGGGACCTGGCATACCCAATATAACATCATCTTCATCCTGAAAATAAGGGACACAACATGCATAAGAAAACTTGGGCAGTAACCAGTTCTTCTAAACATGTCATGACGTTGCAATGCTAAAATGCATGGTAAGAAAGAGAGAAAAACGATCAGCGAAATAGCAACGATTATCAATAACGTTACTTATCCGAACTTACTTCTTCATCCTTTTTCCCAAAAAGAGTGGACAATCTTGGAGCATGCAGATGAAGCTACCTTTGCCAACTCTAATTGTTATACTTACCACGTCCACAGCTGCCAGGTTCGGAGGAAGAGGGCGCCCCATCAGTATACGATGCAAACAAACACCAGATGTTTTTGAAGAGGCAAACTCGAAATGATAAGATTAATCCCCAAAACCGATCATCAAAACGTACAATCTCTGCAAGTAACGCATATTCGATCGATCTAGAAAATTCTGGTCCTGAATCAGATGAAGGCGCCTGCAAATGGAACAGCAGGGCTTTGCAACACTGATCCAAAAGAAAAAATTTCAGAAGCTGAATATGGACCACCGGAGTAGAGAGCAGCTTTTAGGGCAGAGTGGTAAAAACGCTCTGAAAAGGGTGTCACCGTGGGATCTGCGTCTTTCCGCCACGTGGACTTGTGTCCAAAAAACGACCAGTTAATGGTATAAATCCATGCCTACTTTTATTTACCTATGAAACGAGTATTATTTTAGGAACATGTAATATGTAATGCATGGTTGGGTGCAATTACTCCATAATTATACGTAAATTATAACATGGAATTATATTTTATGTAAAATGTCAGTTTTAAGCTACTTTATTCAACGTAATTGCACACCAACTATGCATTACGCTTGGTAATTGATGGGCAGGGGGTTGTATGCCCTGTAAAACCACGAGGTGGCCAACGAAACCATGCCTACTATTTATTTACCTATGAAACGAGTATTATTTTAGGAACATATAAAAACTAGAACTAAAAAAAATTGCAAATTTTTAATACAATATCACGGACAACTACCAAATTTGTGTAGTAAAATAATAAGCATATATATTTATCTTCTCTTCTTCTTCTAACATATAATTATAACGAGGTCGATAAAGGGGCAGCTTAAGAAATTGTTCATTTACAGAAAAATTCTATGCTTAGGAGTGTATACGTGGAAGCGCCTAAAATTTTTGGACAAGCGTAGAACTTTCTGAAAGCTTCTGTGAGCGCCCTGTTGGTTCTAGAAGGGCCGATTCTGGAAGTGGCGATTGGTGTTTCTGGATGGATCTAGAAATGTCTTGTGCTTCCTATAAATGGAGGAGCAGTTGCAGACCGCTTCTTAGGGTTTAGCTATGGACCAACGCATGAATGAGTATGATTTGAGTCTATCTTCAGTTCCGAGCAGGACCCTCATCTATGAATTTGGAGATATGCACTATGTTCGTAATCCATAAAGATTTCTAGCTTCTCGAGGTTACCTTGCAAATGTGCTCGTCATTTTTCTATTGAGATTTCCACAGATCTGTTTGCACTACAGATAATCGTTGGGCTGCACTTCTCGCTGATAAGAGTTTTAGCACCAATTTTATGATAATGGTTTATTTTTTGTGCGGGCCAATCCATCTGTGAAGCTTGATTTGCAACAACACGACATAGCAAGGATATTGCCCAGATAAGTTCTTTCCCTTATTATTTTCTGAAAACTCTAATTGGATTGCAGGGGATTGCATCCTCAGCATCATTGCATGTTCTGAAGATCTATTGTGACCGCCATCTGATATTATATCTGTAAGCTTGGTCGTCCATGTTTTGATTTAGATCATTAGAGATACATATTATTGGTTTCAGAGGTAAATACTTGGCTTTACTCACAGAGCACTGTAAGGCATAAAAATCGAATATATAGCACAATAACAGAGGGTTTCTTTTTGAATTTCTATACGCTTTTCCATATGGTCTTGCTATGATTTCGTTGTCGTATTATACATATTCTAAACGAGGTGCACCCTGACCTACCTCGATCGTCGAATTCGTTTTCGTAGGCCCATATCGTATGTTGGGGCCTCTGGGCTCCTCTCATTTCAATTATGGTCAATTATGATTGGGGTTGCATATGATTTTGAAGTATCAAATATGGGTTGACCTAAAATCTGAAATACAGGGACTTGAACCTCTACCAAAATAACTCAAGGTCCTAATATGAATGCTGACCAAGACAAACAGGGAGCTAATTTGATTATTTTTTCTATTAAATCTATGTTTTTTTACAACAACACATTTAATTGTTTTAGGAGTATGGTCTATGGTTTCAGGAATGCTCATTGGTACGTTCATATTAAATCCCCCTGAAACCCCCTGTTATTATGCTACATATTCGTTTGCATGTATTAACTAGTATTTCTAGAGTGCACCCCTTAAACATAATCAAGGCTATTGGTTCTGGCTGTCACAAATTGGAAAGCATATGAATGGCCCGTGATTCTGGCTATCATAGACTAGCAACCATATGAATTGTCCTTTCATTGTTTAAAATCGTCTTAAACTCATTATAGAGGTGTACTTCAAATTATACGTATATGCTATTTACTTTTTTCATTATAAGCATCGTGTCTCTTCTCCAAACTAGTTGAAAAATCGTGCTAAAACTCCTATTATAAAAGAATCCACTAAAAAACACAAACTAGCGACGGCGGCGGTGACGGCCACCGTGACAAATTCATGTAAATAATGAAGTATATTACAACCAACAACTTGAGCTTATTTTTTAGCAGGCTTGCCTAAAGCGGGGTGCATGAATTTCTGAAATTCTAGTCTACCCGCGTGGCTATCCGCATCATCACCGTTAGATCTTGCATTTTTTAAATCCAGGGCTCGGAAGAAAAGAAAAACCCAAGAAATTCTTCCTTCGAGTTCAAAATTCCTTTCGGGCTGGGAAAAAAATCACTATCGGCAGTGGCGACATCTGCAGTTCAGATTCAAGAGCCCAGCCCTGCCGTAGAAGGTTAATTATATCATTGACTTTCTTCTATGTGATGCAGATGTCGGCCCTTGAAAATACGGGTATTTTTTTTTTCTTTCTTTTATCAAAATATTTTTGCCACCTTTGTGTCCACATTCTTTACTGATATAAAGTTTTTGCCTTTTCTTGTTTGGTGTTACATAATTGCTTAAGGCAACAACGAGATTTACCCCCTTGCTGCTATAATTTTTTTTGAGAATTTTTTCCAGCTCTGCCAAATTTCGAGTACTTCTTTCAAGAATGATCCAATGGGTAAGGTTTTATGTTATTGGTTGTAATTCTACTGTCTACTTTCTTGGAAATCCTTGCCAACCAAATGCGTTGCTATGCTAGATTGGATGGACATGTTTTAAGACTTGTAATGAGATGTAGATAGGTGTGGACTGGATAGGGACTTGTAGATAAGATGGTAATTTTGAGAATAGGCAAATAAAATAGAATAGATTTTTTATCGTCCACGGAGACCAACTGGCCTATGGGATCCAAACAAAGAGAGCAGCAAGTCGATTACTATCAAAATTAAAAAAACCCCACCCCAAAGGCTTTTTTGTAGTGCCAGCTGGAGAACATGTGTTTATGAGTATGTCTTGCTATGAACAATAGATAGAGACATAGTGCCAGCTTCAGTTTCATTTTTAGATTTTAAATATCAATTGGCTTCTCAGTTTCATTATCCAGTTGACTTATTTGACATAAAAGCTCTTTCGGCAACAATTGACTTATTTGACATAAAATCTCTTTCAGCAAATGCTTGAGACAACTATAGTGTCATGGACTTTTATAATCTCAGCTTATACTCAACAAGAGTCAAGCAAGCGTTGGAGCTCTTTCAGCACATGCCTCGATGAGATACAGTTTCATGGAATATGATGATTTCAGCGTGCGCTCAGCAAGGGCAGCTTGAGAAAGCAGTTGAACTTTTTGAAAAACAAATGGCCAATAAAAATGCAGTTTTATGGAATGCAATTATTATATATGCCTAGCAGGGATGGTTGAAGTTGGCACTCTGCTTATTCCAGCAAATGACAGTACAAAATTTGGTATTTTGGAATATTATGCTTGCTACCTTGGAATATTATGGACATGGCACTGCAGGCTTTACAAAATGCAACTGAAAGGTAAGATACATGATGTGATAACTCTTTGCTTTATTCTTTCTGCATGTAGATGTGATGCCCTTGTTATGAGCCAAGCTTATAATGTGCCTCGAAACATTATAACTATGTTCTTCATCTCGTGGGACAGGTGGGATGCTTGATGCTGCTGAATCTCTAATTAATAACATGTCATTTGAGCCCGACAGATATCATGGACAAGTTTGCTTGATGCATGTAGAAGTTGCCTTCATTCTTGTAAATGCAAATTGGGTTATCTGCTGTCAAAGTATTTATTATTTACCATATCAGATGTCAAAAATAGGGCAGGGATGTTTTTTTTGGTTTTAATAGGTCAGACATTAGCAGCGCTATTTTCTATCAGAGGGAAAAAAATATTCCATTATTATGTCAAAAAGCTAAACATCCCAGTTTATTCGAAAATAAATTCTAGATCCCTGGGGAATTCTGTCAGACAAAAATCTTCCATGGAGAGCAAAAGGCTGCTACAGCACATAACTTGTTGTATCCAGAAGGAAAAGCAACCTGGAGAAGGAGGTCTCTCATGCACAGATTATTCAGCAATGCCATTCATATGTAGATTACTTGCACTGAAGAAGCTTGGTAAGAGGGACTTCAACATGTTGATTGGGCCACGTGATTGAGTTATTCACAGTTCTATCTTTTCTTTTGTAACTTGTGTATTTGATATAATCAATCATAAGATCTTTCATATCACGGGACATATATATGCATAGAGTTCCGAGTTCTTTTTGCTCAGTTATGCTTTGTGAATGGACATTTCTTTAACTTGGACGACTAGAATAATTTGTTCTTGTATTTTCAAGTTTGAAATTTAGAAACGCCAAATGGTCTTGAATCTATCTGCACACGGCTGCATCATGATCGAATGTGCATGTCAACGATTTACGATGTAAATACAGAAGTAGGAGCTGCATCATGATCGCATGTGCATCTCGGCAGTTTATCATGTAAATACAGAAGTATGAGATGAATTAATATATTAAACAAAGGGTTTCCCGATGCAAGAAGCAATGGACGTGAGCTTCTCATATGAAACATTGTTTTGTTCGATGAATAGTGATTTTTAGTCGATCTTTTTTGAAAAGTTTACTTTACCTTTATTTTCAAATTTTTGGAATACCTAAAGGTCGATTTTAAAAAAAAAATCTTGTTCAATCATCCACAAAACACTTGTTCAGTTACATCTTTGTTGCATTGGAGCTTGATTGTTCTACTATGGAATAAACTAGCTATTATATTGGCCAACTAACCCCCTAGTAACAGGGCTCTTAAATGCTTATTCAATTACATCTGTGATCCACCGGAGTTTGAATGACCAACTGGAGGAGAAACTAGTTATCTTGGGGATAATCTTGCTATTGGACATTTACAGCATTTTTTCACAAAAGAATTTGTTTATCATTAGTGCAAGGTTACTAGACCTTTTTATAACAAAGGTTAATGACAAACTTCACATACCCATTAAACCATTTGTGCAGTCTCTTGTCATTTATTAGTTGACCTTTCAAATTCTTCATAGTTCTCATGCTAGCTTCCAAATGTCCAATGAATACGATCACATGAGCTATCAGATTCTTTCCACTTTTTGATGGGTATGTGTCATCTCCACTAAAGCTTTCGTGAAGGCAACCAAGTGCTTTCCTTCGTGGATTCAAAACATGAAATGCTTGTACCTCGATTGTCTTCTTATTCTGATATTTCCAACACTCCTTCCAACCAAGTTCAAAAATGCGCTTGCTTGCTGCAATTTCCTTGTTGGATTCCGACCCTGTTAAATTCCGTTGCTTCCTCTCATACTAAACCCTAAAGAATCCCATGGGTTTTCTAAAACTCTTGTTAAATCCGTCAAGCTCCTATTACGAAGGATAAGGCTTTAGAAAAAAAATTACCTGGACGTTTTTTTCGCAGTAGAATGCTCTTCAATCTGAAAAAATGGAGACGATAAGTAACATCATAGATTCAAGCTCCAACGAGGGAGCCAAAGGAGGAAATAATAGATATGCTTGTGGCGGAAATTGGGCGATCCCTTAGAGCTCAAAACGGGCTCGGATTTAAACTCCATTTTCGGACATCATGGAAGGTGGAGGAGATTGCTGCCATGATCTTCTCTGCCCTCGAAAATATCGTTTGGCCAAAAGATCAACTACGAAAAAATGAGGAAAAAAATTATGGCCGAAAATAAAAAGAAAGCCGACGTTACAAACTGCCGAAAAAAGCATCACCGGCAGCGTGCGCCTCCAAAAGCATTTTAAGTAAGTAATTCTAGAATGTATTATCCGCTTCCACTTCTAGCAAGTCTTCAACCGGCCAGACGAGCCATCATGGAGACCTATATCGTAAACCCTTCGCAATAACTTGTCCTTATAAAATAGGAAGCTGTTCTCGAAAATCACATGAGCGATCTCTCTTGAGCTGGGATGTATCACAGTTGCGATACACCAAACCACTTAGATTAGATGAATACATGGTGAGGTAGCTTTCCGATTTGAAGTTGAGCTTATTGTTGGTTGTGGGACACAGCTTTGGTTGTAGGCAATCGCATCTGTGATCTTTCGGACCAGCAGAAGCTTAAAACAGCAGGATCGTATTTATTGGGAAGCTTGAAACAACACCTCCAGCACATAAATTAAGCTCATTTTGGACTAAATTTCTTAGTCAGTTCTAAATTAGCACTCGCGAATGCTCGGACCTGACATTATAATGTTTTTGTACTCTTGCAGCTTGCAGATGTCTACCCACCTTCTATTTTTGATGAAGGATGTCGTCATGGCCAAGGGCAAGGTCCACGCATTCACTAGTCATTAGAATGCTATAGTACCAATCGGGGCTTCTGTACTTTCTATTGACACGGTTATCGATGGTGCAGCCGAAATTGAAAATGTAGAGCAAGCTCGTGGTTGTAACGACCATACGAAAATTCGTACTATACGAGCATTATACTCGTATGTACAAAAGATGGGCGTCATACGGATGCAAAAAGATAGTTGCATGAGGCAAGGTTTGAACTCGCAACCTCTTAGTTGCAAGCCATATACCTTAGCCAAGTGTACTACCTACTCTCCTTTGGTGGTATTCTCCTGCATTTTCCACATACAAGTGATAGCTTCTAGGAAATCCTAGAACATTCTGGAACCTATGTGGATGTGCGACACTTGGCAAGATCTCATTTGTTGGAATGGCACAATCTGGACCGTTGGTATACATATATGTAGAGGAGCCTCATTCTTGTCGAACCATTCCGGTTGAAACTGTCATGAACCTACGCGAAGAACAAGGAAATCCGTGGAAAATACGCAAAAAATACGTGAACAATCGGCAAGAATCTGATATATGGAGCCACATACCTTAGCCAAGTGCACTGCCTATTCTCCTTTGGTGGTATTCTCCTGCATCTTCCACATATGCGCAGTAGCTTCCAGGAAATTCTAGAACATTCTGGAACCTATGTGCATGTGCGACACTTGGCAAGATCTCATCCATTGGAGTGGCACGATCTGGACCGTTGGTATATATAACCTCATTCTTGTCGAACCATTCCGGTTCAACGCCAGTCTTGAGCCTTCTAGGCATCTGTCTTGCATTCCTTCGGGCCATTGTATTTCTGATTTCTTGATCATATATCAGATTCTTGTCGATTGTTCGCGTATTTCTTGCGTATTTTCCACGCATTTCCTTGTTCTTCGCGTAGGTTCATGACAATGGTGCATTCTTGCTATGGCCTTCAGCTGACATTGTAACCGAACCAGACTGAATTGAGCATATTCACTGATTTGGCAGTGATCTTTTGAACCCAAAGAGCCTGCCTATGAAGTTGTCATGCGTGATTTTCAAAAGACAAGGGGTACTTTGCTAACACAGTTAGAAAACTTAAGAGACTAATGAATCACTCATACTAATTTGAACATAGAATAACCATTGGGGCAGGTAATGATAAATCTTTATTGAAATTCTGAAGCAAGAAGATACATCAAATGAGATTCTGAGATCATAAAGAAAATTGAGATACAAAACAATTCTGGCGCGGAACTTGATCGAGAGTTGCACTGTCGACAACTAAGGGCCCAGGCAAAACTTCCGGTCCCTTTGTCGATCGATGTGGGATAGGTCTTCTTATAAAGAGCAACCATGTCGTCTCATGATTGTGCACAATCATGACTTGAAGATATCCGAAAATCGTATACTTGCCCGATCTGAACTCCCACTGTAGGCGCAATGATGGAAAAATTTGTACTTGCATATCCGGCCCGTGGGGTTTTCGTGACATCTTCCGTGGTGGCAAGCGTTGCTTCTTTCATGGCGCCAGTCATTGCCGTCTCCATGGCACTTTCCATGGGTGCAGCCGTTATATCTTCCATGGTTAGCTCCGTGCTGCTTTTCGTGGTATACATTACAGACTTCTTCAGACTTACTGCTTCCTTGATGAAGAGCCTTTGCCATAGAAGCCTTTGTATATCATTGACGAAACATCAATGTTAACACCACCCTCCCGATAAAGCGAAGCCCAATGTCGTGAAATTGACGGGGTTTGCTCCGGAGGTGGCCGTTGGCCAGGAGTAATGTGGGTAGCGTGCTCCTTTTCAATGCGCAGGCGGAGTGGGCGATTATGATATTTCGAGAAATGCCGTCTCCGTGTTTGATCTCCCGGATTTGTCAGATGAGCTATGGCTTTGCTGATGCTTATAAGAAATTGTGTGCGCACCATGTCTTCAAAAAGCTCATAAACAAGTGCTGGGATTTCTTTGCACCTGCTAAGGAGAAGATCCTCAATGCCCGTTTCTGCAGATCGGCGTTGGGATTGAAATGGTACACCGGATACTTGACATCTTTGAGCTGCTTCAGAAGGTGGTGTAATGCCAAGCAGTAAACACCCTGGTGATAAACATCTGGATCTGGTGACGCGTGGCATAGTGGCTGGAATGTTGCAGCAATGGTATGGTGGTCTCTATAGTAGCCCATCCTTGCAGATTAGGTATATAGATCCAGTTTTGGCCCTCCCCAAGAATCTGTCCAGGCGCCCATGGCTGCCGTCATACATAGCGAGGGTCAAATCTAGGATCTTCACGAATTTCCACTAGTGTGTCCAACCATATGGCCTGTATATCCCTGTTCATAATGAACGACTCCCGCCAGTATCCATCCGTGACTAATAACAGGGGGTTGGCACCCAAGGGCATAAATTTGGTTACCTTTACAGAAGTATGTGCTTGAAAGATGGAGAGTCTCAAGTTGTTTATGTGAGACATCTCTGTGGGATCATAGTTTTTGCACAGATGCTGCCACCAAAGAAGTGAGACAAGCCCTGCAATTGGGACTGGTTGCCAATTTGACCACTGGAGTTCTGCTTGTTGCTTCGCCTGCGCAATGTCCTGCAACTGCAAATAGGCCATGTGATATTGCATTGCGATCTGGGCCATGTAGATTTCACTAGCATTGGCTAGGGCACTTGCAGATTCCTTGGTCATAGATATCCACTCCTGAAGAAGGGACCGAAGTCTGTCCTGAGTCGACATGAAGACCTCATTCTTTGTCTTGCATTGGCGTTTGCCTGCAGGCTTAGGGGAACGATGTTTCCATCGCCATTTGGTTGGTTGTGCCTGAGGTTGTGGCGCTGGGGAGGCAACTTCCCTTTGTTGTGCTTCCTCCTCCTGCTGCTCCTATTTTGGACGCTTGGAGGGAGGCTTGGAGGGAGGATTGGAGCCTAAGGCTTCATCATGAAGTTCGGCCGTGGGGTTTTGCTGTGGCCTATGAAATAAAGGCGCATGCCCTAAAATGGTGTTTATCAGCTGTTGTATGTGGCCATCGAAGTAGCACACATGTCTGGGTTCTGTTTGGTCTTTGATGGACCTCACAGGCTCCCGTAAAAGTGCGATGACCTGTGCAAGTCTCATCCGATTGGATGTCGTGCGATGACCTCACAGGCTCCAATTGGATGCTGCCTACTGGGGCAATGTTTGGTTAGGGACAGGGCCAAATCGAGAAACGTAGTGTGGTGTGTGGTCACATGTTGGATGTTGCCTAGTGGCATGACGTTAAAAATACTATCTATCTCTGATATTGCGGTATGTTTTGAACCACTTGTGCAGCAAAGCAAATGAACAATCACATGTTGAACAATCATAGGTTGTTTATTTGAGGACCTGCTAAATAATATATCCCAGAAAATTCTACACCCCATTCGGGCAAAAACAAAATCGCTGTATACCCGACCACAGCATATACGACAGGGACAATTGGCCCAAATCCAAAAAACACTGTTATTTTATTGACAGAGGCGGAGTGTCAAAAGTAAAACAATCTGATTGGTCAGAGTGATCTTCGCTGCACAGGAATGCTGCCGAAATATGGACCAGGAGCTCTGAATGAGTGTAGAAGAATCTAACGAAGATTAAAGTAGAGGACACTTTGCATTGCACAGATTTTCTGGAGACATCGTTATGAATGCTTCTGGGGATTCCAGTGAACGAAGAAGATTTGGCTCCCAGAAGCAACTAAAAGTTCTGCCTGTAAAGCACCCAGATGATGAATATGTTATAGTTGAAGAAAAAAGTAGTTGTTGGAGTTACTGGCAGCGGCCAAAGCTCGAAACCATCATTCCTTGCATCAAATGGATGAGGAACTACAAATTGGAGTATTGGAAATCGGACCTTCTAGCGGGAATAACAGTGGGAACCATGCTTATACCTCAGGTAGAGTGCTTGACTTTTAGCAGAACAAAATTTTCTCTATCCGTGTCTTAGATTCCTTTTTTGCATTCAATAAGGACATGTTTTTGCTTGAACGAGGATGAATGAGTAGATTTATTGGCAATGCTATAGAAGAAAATTTCCATGGTTAAGAGCAACAAAATTTCTAGTAGCCTGAAGATGCGCAATAGACATAGATTCGGAAATAAACAACCGGATTGAGTGCCCTAAACAATTTTGTTGAAAACAGGGTTGGCCTTTAAGACAATAATATCTTGACGTAAGGGTTACCTAAGGTGAAGGTATGAACAATTTGTCAAACAAGTAGTAACATGCCAGTGGTCCGTTTTGGGTAATCTACGTAGGTAAATGAAAAGATAGGCTCAACAAAGAAATGAATATCAAATTTGTTTGTGATCATGGAATGTATTTTCTACGAGCTTCCCCACATGAAGATTGAGAAACTGGAGAGAAGGCACGATACCAATGTCAGTATCAATGTACTGTGTACAACAACATCTACAGTACAATGATATGCAGACTGGTTCTAACTTTAACATTGTCATGTATAATAATTGCAAGATGAATCTTAACATTTAACAGGGAATAAAGCAAACTACCCTTGGATCAGATTGTGTAGACAGTTCCTGGCTTATAAGTTTAAAAAATGTACTAGCCAGTTTCTTCTTCTTTGGCATTGAGCTATACACTGCTGTACCAAAAAAATGCACTGTCTAGGTTCCAGGATCTTTTTGATTATGGACCTTTTTATGCGAACAGGGAATGTCATATGCAAGGCTTGCTTCTCTACCACCAATATATGGACTTTGTGAGTATATTGTGTGCTCTTCCCATGCTATGTATCGTAGAGCACTGACCATAATTATTAATGCTGAACTTAGATGCAGGATTTATGCCAGCATTTATTTATGCAATTTTTGGCTCATCAAGGCAACTTGCCGTTGGTCCAGTGGCACTCACATCCCTTTTCGTTTCTGAAGCCCTAAACAAGATTGTAAAGGATAACGATGCTCAGGAGAAGGATACTGACAAATATTACATACAGCTTGCTGTGCTTTTGACACTTATGGTGGGCTCGCTGGAGTGCATTATGGGGATTCTAAGGTACATTTACAGAAGGTTATAGCACATTCTTAACGTATGTTTCTACTTTGTGTTCGTTGATGGACTCCTAAATACAGGTTAGGATGGATACTTCGATTTGTTAGCCATGCAGTGATATCAGGATTTACGACTGCATCAGCTGTGATAATTAGTCTCTCTCAAGCCAAATATTTCCTAGGGTATAATGTTTCCCGAAGCAGCAAAATCGTGCCCCTTGTTAAAAGCATTATCGCAGGCATTAGCGAGGTTTGTATATTGTACACTTAGATATTATATAATAGCTTGGCGAAAATGTGTGAATTGATTCTCATAGCTGCTGGAGGTATTGAAAACTCCTTGTCAAATTGGTAGAAAAGTTGGAAGTAATTTACTCATTCACATTCTATGACGTACTCGTCTCGCCTGGCCGGAGCCGCGAGCAGCTCTTCAAGAAGAAAGTTTTAAGTCCATGTGATCTCTCAAAATAAGCCCAGATTAGGCAAACGCGAAAAGTGTATTAAAATCAATTACACAAACAAGCTGTTTTCATAGCCTTTGGCTGTGTAATTCTCCACACTTTAAACCTTGTAAGCATTTTCCCCACAAGCGAATTCGTGAAGCCACCAGTAATCCAGTACTTCGATTAACGTAATTAGGTAAAAACATGTGCCCAAATGGTCCTGTTATTTAAGTACACATAATTAACCCCAAGTGTTCTGTTTTGTTTCGAGCTGTTATGTGTAATTATTCGGCTCCATTGCACGTTGATAGCTAACAGATCACCCCTGTACTGGTTTCTTTGGCTGGACTCTATTGCACTCTTAGAGGCAGCGGCTGTTTTTAGTGCACCAAGTGATAATGTCTAACTCCAACTTTAATAATCATCTTGCATCCTTTGGTCAATAAAAGAACATTGTCCTATGTGATGCAGAAAAAAGAAAAGCAGGCTCCTAGTTCTGTTTGGTAGACATAAGTCTGGAGTAGATATCCCTGAATCTAAACACAAATTGCATGCTCTGCATTCTTATATATTTCTAGTTCTATAATTGTGGATCCTGTATAGAATGACCCTCATTAAATGTAACTTCCAGATGGGCCAGAGCTGCTTACCGATGAGATTTTTTAGGCTGCATCATAATTCTTTTAAGTACTTGGTCTGGTCACATCGGCAAGATCATCGTAAAATGTACCATCACACTCAATTTGATCAAGGTCTCCGAAGCTGACCTGCAATCCTGCATATTGGATTCCTAAAATAGTCTCTTTACATATTTTTCTTTCTCTATGCTGCCAACCTCAATGCTTAGACAGTAGAACGTGAAACCTCTTATCTAACAAGTTCTATAGGTACTTAATTGTGTAGAATGAGCTGCCATTAGAGACGAATGATTTAATGCGTGAAACTATTGTATACCACTTTCCAGGAACCATTAAGCTGTATATGGCATTAAAGACTTCTACAGAAAGAGCTAAATCATTAGAGGCTTTGCATTCTTCAGCATATTATGCACTAGCAAGTAGAGGTTGTTCATACAAGAGGAATTAGATCTCTTTGTTGGATCTGTTTTGTTATGAATATATTATAGCTATGACTTAGAGTGGCAAGAATGCAAGAAACCAATAAGTTTCTGTATGTATGCGTGTGGGCATCATGTGAGATGGCATACCTAGAATATTAACCCCAGGAAAAAATGGGCATTTCTGGATATTGCTATATGATCATCTTATAGGTTGGTTGTGGTATCTATATTTTGACTGAAATTGTGTTCTTTTTGCAGTTCAAAATTTCACCATTTATATTTGGCAGCTGCACACTATGTCTCTTGCTTGTGATGAAGCATCTGGTATATGCTTAGCGTTTTGGGATCAGTTTGAGTAACTTATATTAATTTTGATCTCTGAAACGAGAGTAAGAAAGAAAGAAAGAAAGATTATATTAACGTCCACGAGAGACCACTTGGGTCTATGAGACCATTTTGTACAGTAATCATGTGCAGCTAGGGGCGCATTGGCCATTGGCCCAAAATACTTAGTAATGCCAGACTTGTCCTCTTTTTTTTGAAAGGACTGTTTATGTTTCTCCTTCACAGCTCGCTTTCTTCTCCTTGACGCTTTCATGGTTACTCCTCTTGGGACCGGATTAGAAGGTCCAGGAAGGGGACTAGACTTCCGTTTATTATTAATGTCACCTCCAGTAAGCAATAGATTCTAATGTGAGTACCATATTACCAGGGGAAATCTACTAAGAAGCTAAGATTTATGCGAGCCGCAGGCCCTCTGACAGCTGTGGTCCTTGGTACTGTAATCGTCAAATTGATCCATATCCCACATGTTACAGTGGTGAGAATTCTCCGTTGTATCTTGACCTATAGTGGTAATTTCTTTTGTATGTCTGTTTCTCTTCTAGGGTGATCACAACCAATCTAGATTTTGGAAGTGTACATTCCAGTATAGTACTTAAAGAATATGCTATTACTCACAACATGAATGCCTAATCTCAGCAAAATGCATTTGGACCTCTATCTTCGCCAGCATAAAGTACTGACAGCTGCTCAAATGTGTGCCAATATTGGCTACTGTTCTTAGCTTAAACATTTTGGAACGTCCAATCTTATCATCATTCCTCGCCATATCTCAATTTAAAAAGTTTGACGTCCTTAGTCTCATTATAAACATGGTTCTTGAAATAAACAAGATTATTTGGAGGTATAATGTGTTTAACAAGTGTTACCATATGCAGGTTGGGCCGATTCCTCAGGGGCTCCCTTCTTTTTCAGTTGATTTTCATTTTGAGCATGCTAAAGAGCTTGCGAGTGTAGCTTTTGTAATTACTGGCGTAGCAATCCTGGTAAGCCATAGGCATGGTTTTCAATGCACCGAAGCCTTTCTTTCTTTATTGTCTTTGATGAATTGACTATCTGGCAGGAATCTGTGGGTATTGCAAAAGCTTTGGCTGCGAAAAATAACTATGAGCTTGACTCTAATCAGGAGGTACTTTGGCCCCGATGAATTATATTCTTTCATTGTTGTCAATTCGTAGAGTCACTTATGGACGTGTCCAATTTGAGAGTGAGGACTAGGAAACCACTTGCTTTACAGTTGATGCACGTGTCCAATTTACTAGGGCACCAGTTGCTTTACAGTTTTAGTTTGTGCAAACTCTGCACTGACCAACTTGAATGCGAATTTAGTGTCTTTAGTAGCAGGCCTAAAGATCATATCCTAAACAAGGTTTTGTTGTTTCTCTCTTTGCACCAGCTTTTTGGCTTGGGTGTTGCAAATATAGTTGGGTCATTCTTCCACTCATATCCTACAACAGGTAAGTTATAAAATTTCCTTTATGTTATTCCTTTTGTTCTTCCATTTTTTCCATCTCCCGTTCCATCAAGTTGTTGTTCGTGATGCACAGTTTCTAAAACTTCTTTTCATATGAAATTGGTTCCAATTTTGTCATTGAATTATTATGATTTTTTTTGTATTCATTGCAGGTTCATTTTCTAGATCAGCTGTCAATCATGAAACGGGAGCAAAGACTGGGCTCGCTGGTATTATTACAGGTCTAACTCTAGGTGGTGCCCTGTTGTTTCTGACCCCTCTCTTTCAAGGTGTTCCTCAAGTAAGTTATCATGGCCTGTTATAGATGAATTATCCTTGTGAAAAATATGTCCACATGCAAATCATCAACATGACCTTTTTTTCTCCAATGAGGCTATATTTACTTCTTCAGAATGTTAGGCCACGTGCTCCATTTGCATGCATGTGTGTTCATAAAATAGGTTAAAATTAGGTGCAAGTATTATGTTTTGGTGAAGCTACTCATTTTTAGTTTGGACGAGTATATTTAAGCATCTTCTATACAAAATGGGTTTCAGCATGTTTTAAGATTTATTCACTTGTGAGACACACTCGTCTTAAGTTGTCAAATTTGTTTCTACTGCAGTGTACATTGGCGGCAATTGTTATGTCTGCTGTTATAGGACTGGTATGAATTTAGCATTATATAACTGAATAGTGCAAGAAAGAAGATTCTGCAACTCTTGCTATAAAGTAAATACCTTACATTATTTCAGATAGATTCTGATGAAGCTATATTCTTGTGGAGAGTTGATAAAAGGGATTTCTTGCTCTGGGTTGCTGCCTGTATAAACACATTATACTTTGGCATAGAGACTGGGGTCTTGATTGCGGTACGTTGATATAAGATCCATATTTCTGATTCCTTCACAATCAAAACATTTCATGGAGTTCGTACTTTTTATGCTAGTAGGTCGGGTTGTCTCTTGCTTTTGTCATTTACGAATCAGCAAATCCACACATTGGTAAGCAACACCTCCTTACACAAATGGAGCAAGCTTGAATGTTGTAGAACAGGATGGCTTTCTCCAAATTTGCTAAATAATGTTTTCTGTCATCTAATGTACAGCAATCCTTGGCCGCCTTCCGGGGACAACAGTATATCGAAATGTCAAACAGTATCCTGATGCCTATACTTATCATGGGATTGTGGCGATACGAATTGATGCACCGATTTATTTCGCAAATATAAGTTTTATCAAAGAAAAGTAAGCTACATGATCATTAGAAGTTTTAGTAGTTGTGCCTGTATTTCCGCTGAATTAATTTGTTTCCTTTTATTTACAAAGGCTGCGAGAATATGAACTTCATAAAATAGCTTCCTCAAAAGGTGCTCAGATTAGCAATGTGCGCTTCGTTATCATTGAAATGACACGTAAAGACCCTTCCTTTTTGGAATTCAAATTCTTTAATATCTCTGTCAAAGAATTATGTTGCATTGCTATTGTTGAGATGATGCATGCATCCATCATTTATTGTTGAATCTCGTCGTGTTTTCTATGAAAATAATCAGAATCACGTTGTTGCTTTTCCAGCACGTCCTATATCTTGCATCATGTTTTACACATTCTGGTTTCGAGCTTAACTAGTCTTTCCTCCCACTTTTAAGTGGTCTTCTTTTATCATGTACCTGAGCGGTCCACATCAAGTCCGCTTGCATGAAACATGAAGCATTATTAACACCGATCTTATTGAAAAAATGTCTATTTAAGTGCACTTTTTTTGCTATGTGTGGTAAAAAATGCATTGTCAATTTGTATGCAGCTGTAACTTATATTGACTCAAGCGCATTGCATGCCATTAAGGAACTCCATCAGGAATACAAGGCCAGAAATATACAGGTACAAAGTTTTTGTTCTCTTAAAATAGTTGTTTGCATCTATGAGAGTTATTGATTGGTTGATGCTGATCTTTTGTCCTCCCTTGGTTATGCAGATAGCGTTCTCTAACCCCAATGACAATGTAATGAAATTATTTGCAAAGGCTGGAATCCCTGAACTAATAGGCAAAGATTGGTATTTTGTGCGAATCCATGATGCAGTTCAGGTTTGTCTTCGACATATGCCAGTGGTAGTTTCAAAGGAAGGCAACATGGACGCAAAAAGCAATAAGTATGACATGTTCAGGTCATCATCATATGCTGCATTTGCAAAGTCACCAGAAGAACTTCCTCTTCTAATTGATCATTCTTCGGATGTATAAGAGAAATGTCTGTACAGGGGGATATCATTTGGCCCTTGCTTCAAATGCATAATTTTAAGGATTGGTACCTTGTGCCAATCCAGGTTTGTCTTCTACGTATGCCAGGGGTGACAGGTTTGCAAAAGGGTTGCAAAGGCAACAGGGTTGCAAAAACATATGCTGCATTTTCACAATCTGCACTAGAACTGCCTCTTCCAATTGATTATTCTTTGGATGTATAAGATGTCTGTACAGACAGAGGGGGATCATTTGGCCCTTGCTTCAAATGTATAGTTTTTGAAATATACATCTTCAATTCTTTTCGTCTTTCAAGTTTGAAGTCCATAGAAAAGAAATTGAATCAACGAATTAAGACGATCTTCTGCACCGTTGGAGACGACGTTGTAAATTAAAACTTTCGTGCTTACTTGGAAGGTGTGGATGGTTGTAAAATAATTTTCTTTTTCCTAATTTTGGAAGGGGTAATTTTTGCCAGCAAAAAATTTCTCCCTGAAATTTCCTGGCGGCCGCCAGGCCGCCAACTGACCTGGC
>JAANSK020020023.1:0-18128 GCA_011763485.2 Isoetes engelmannii
GTACATCTCAATGAATACAACAACAAAATCATAGAAAACCCATGTGAAAAAACGTATAAAAATCTAAAAGTAACCCCCTGTTATAGTGCTAGATATTAACAACATAAACTATTACATCTTATATTTTTAATTGAATTCCCCCTAAAACCCCCTTTGGTTTGGGTGCATATTCACACGGGGGGTGACTACGGGCAACGAGAGCTGTTGGATGGGCATATTCACGAGTTATTCCTTGATTTGGACCATAGATAGCAATCCTCGTTTATGGGGTATGCTCATACAAGTTTTTTTATACTGTATAACGGGACTTGCAAAATACTATAAGGTTTGAGAAAATATACTCAATGGTGTTAATTTTATACATGTATTATATTGTTTTGAGGGGTATAAAAAGGGCTCTCGCTGCCCTACGTCACCCCCCGTCTGAATATGCACCCAAACCAAAGGGGGTTTTAGGGGGAATTCAATTAAAAATATAAGATGTAATAGTTTATGTTGTTAAATTTTTTTGGCCCCTCCGGGGCCTTAGGAACGTGTGTATTGAATTATTTATTCTAGACTTCAACCAAATATGGTCACTTGTGAAAAGATAGATGTCCAACTCTCAAATGTATGCAGAGATACTACAATTTTTTTCTAGAAAATGGTAAAACTCCTTTAGATGAATTTCCATATGCCAAAAACATTAGAATAGGTAACAATGTCATAGTACGAGACTTGAGCCCAATGTATACAGCAAGACCATAGCCTTTACATTACTGCAAATGCCCTAACTAATACATATGCCCTAAGTAGTATTTGAAATAGCTGTTACAACAAAGTATGCTAAGGAAACAAGCTCCTCTATGATGAAGAAGCTTAAGCATCATGGAGACAACATCATGCTATTTTCTATGTGCTTTCCCTTTCCAATATTTCAAGTACCCAATTTATCCAATGGGAAAGCCCATAAAAAGTTGAAAGACCAAGCAATTGGAAACTTAACGCAAGCCTGTCCAAAACATGATGGTCCAACATCAACAATGAAGTTGAGCTTTTGCTGCTTACTTCAATCTTAATTTAAGCAAGGTCAGAGACATGCCTGCAGGAATACTTTAGCCTCCCCTGATGTCCTAGATGTTGCAAAGATACATGATTTACTAGTAGAAAAATGGGCAATCGTATTTTCTACTGGAATGTCTTCCAACCCACTAATCTGTTATACCTAACTCAGAAAGCTCATGAGGTGAATGCACTTCACAAAAAACTCCCCTCTGCTGGTTAATCATCCTCGAATGTGGAGTTTGAAAACCAATTATTAAATGGCACTTGCACCTGTATACTAAGCAGCAGCAAATCTGTTTTGAATGGGGAGAAACCAAAAATATCTTCTTAAGACACTAGTAGCCATGCTTAATTCTGTATGCTCATAAACTGTAATGCTGAGCAACACAATTTTATCAGCTGAGCAACACCAAAAATTTCTCAATATAGACATCCGTATTTCTAGTATATTTCATCCCTTGAAGGGCCAGATCTTGTGTGTTTTTGGAGAGCTGCAGCGACATGTACCGAGCCTGCTTGAAAAGTGATATCTAGCTATTCAGGGACTGTTTGAAGTATGTTTGGAAAAAAGGATTCAACTACAGAGGGTTGATGGCAGTTGACATGTGAAGCCTAGGGTAAGCCAAAAAGATGCAGAAAGCAACGAGTGTCGTTACGAGTGTCGTTGCAACAAACACTTGTTTGCAGAAAGTTAACACTTGTTTGCAGAAATTTGATGCACCGTAAAAAGATGAAGTTGCAGCTACAAAATGGGTTATGCTTTGGTATTGCAGGTGAAGCCAAAATCGCAGTACCAAGAATGTTCCAAGAATGAGATATAACCAGACTAGAGCAGTCTCATACCTTTTAAAGTCACCACAAGATCCAAAATCCCAGTCTTAGGCTCCTTTAATCCCTGTAAGTTCTGGCCCTGTTCTCAAAGATGTATGCTCTATTGAAGATGATCCGTTGGGTTTAATGCAAATTTGAGAGAAAATGAGATTTGGGCATTTCGTGATACAAGTAACCAACTGTTAGAAATAGAGCCTGGCATTTGAAGCCGAGGAACCAATGCTCAGCCTCCTTCTTTACTTCTTCCTTCTGATTCTCCTGCTTCCTATGAACCAAATCTATTCCTGCTTTCTATGAACGAGTTCAACGGATCTGAACAGAATTGGAAGTCCCCTGCGATTTAGATTTCGTTAACCCAGCAACAATGATTCACAGCGTGCCATGCATCTGTCAGACCACTCCAATCCAGGCGGAATCTCCACGCCTTACCAAAACCGAATCGGCAGAACTAGAAAGGCAGAAGAAAGATTAGGCAAACCCTAGAATACATGAGCTCGTCATCTGCATGTTGGCCTTGAATTTTAGGAAACTTACACTAGGGAAATGGGCCATGAAAATGGGGTGTATTGTGAGCCCTTGATGAAGAACTTCAGGACTCGATCTTGGCCATTAAGATAACACGATGGAAAAAACATGGGTCTAAGCCATTATGAATATGAAAATAGAAGGTGAAATTATAGCGTGCACTCTAGATGTACGCATTAGTACATCCCATGAAATACGGGCACTAAATCATATAAAAACCATAGGAAAAAAAGTACAAAAACACAAAAAAAACCTCCTGTTATTATGCTAGATATTCAAATACCTGCCTTTTGCCCTCGTTGTGACCAGACCATTTGGAACCCCTTTTCTTCCCCTAACCATTGTCCAAATCTTACTTCCCTTTGCAACCTTATGTCCCCATCATAATATTGAAGTAATGGCATCATCCATGATTTTAAATCAATATATCATATTGAGCATGAGAAATATTCGTTCTAAGCATTTACAAAAAAATGCACCACTATCTTGAGCAATCAATGACTTGCGAGATATGATGGCGCGTTACAAAATACAAATACTTTGCAAATTATATTTGCCAATTATTTCGTAAAAAAATTTATTGGATCATCGTGGACTATTGAGAATTAAAGGGCATGTATATGTGTTTCTAATGCAATACCTACAGTAATTCCCTTCATGATGTACCCTCTACTATTTTGTGTATTCTCCTTTTATAAATTGCAGCATTGTGTACTATTAATGCATAAGAGAAATTTGTTGTAGGCGTTCACAAAAGTTTTCATCACTTTGTGTGGAATGGCTCTTAAATTCTATATTGCAATATTGACGGCTCAGAAGGAGAAGGAGAAGGAGAAGGAGAAGGAGAAGAAGAAGAAGAAGTTTTTGTTTGTAATGATATTTTGGTTCAACTTCCTAGGGTACACAAGGCGTTGGCTCCGCCAGCGCTAAATTCTTGTTATTTATGTGTTATTTGTACATGGGTTTATATAAAACGTGAATAAAACCAGCTAAGCTAGGCACTAGCTGGAGAAATAAAACATACTAGCTAGAGAAAGGAAGTATTGAATGATTCGATTGACATATTCTTATAGGGTCCAGTTTGAACTTACCAATCTTTATAAAGAAAGAATTTCAATTCAACTCAATTGGTAGTTCTAAACAAACTCATTAGGGTTTGACATTTAAAATGCATTTTGTATTCATAATTCAATTTTGTAGTGTAGTGACTAAAAATTTCAAGCATTTGGCATGACCCCTAGCCTTCGATTACTATTCGCCTTGTAAATTACACAACACCATAAGGCTTACTAAACTTTTGCCAAATTGGCTATTCTCGTTTGGCAAACATTCGCCAATTTTTTTCCGTATTCTAGGGCTGGAAAAATGTTAGAGACAACACTACTCCGCATATCATCTTTTAGATAGCATAGACAACCTCACTTCACTTACCAGGGTTAAAACAGAGAGGTGGTAGAAACATACAAATATCTTGTAGTAAACTACCACCACATCCAACATTGGGTAACGACAGGTTGAAAAGGCCTCTATACCATGCGCATGATTTTATTAATGGTACTAAAAAAACAAAATTCCATAACCTTTTCAACAAATTTTTTTAGCGGGGAATTTTTACGTCGTGAACGTAAAGGGTGTCGTCGTGCATGTTGAAGGTTCATGATGGGGGATGAAGGTTGATTGATAGGTAATGAAGTGTGGCATGCAAAAAGATGATACAAGATTCATGATTCTAGTTATTATAATTTTGCTGTCAGTAGGTAATTGTTCCTACAATCTGAGAAAATCTGCTGAGAAAAGATTTTTCTGTTTAAATCAAGCCCTGCTTTTGTGTTTTGAAATAAGCTTTTTCTTCCGTCCAATTGCAGTAAGCACCTTACCACTTTTTTTCCTTATTCTCGCTTCCTTGAGTGTGATTTCTGACCCAATTTAGGTTGTAGGCTATGGCACACAAAGTTAAAAAGGTAAGCACTCAAATTTTGCTTTTTTTCTGTTTTTCTTTTTTTTTTTTTTTTTGCTGCAAAAAATTGTTGTGGTTTTAAAGCTTGCAAAACGTTTCATAGCAAAAACAGTATTTTCAATTCCTAGCATTTAATTGATTAAGCATATAAAAGACTGGTCTTAACCGAAGTCAAGAGAAGGAGCCCATACATTTGAAAACCATCCCCAATTCTTCCCAAAATTACAAATAAATGTCGATTACAGCTTCCATGGCTCTCACATTCTTTTTTGAGGAAGCTAACCTCCCCTCAAGCATCAAATAGAGTATCCCACACCAGAACCTACCACCTACCAACGCCCGATCTCCTCCATAGCCATGAAGAATAAGGACCAAGTAAAACCTTGTTGATTGACTTGCCTTAATCCTCGCTCAAGCTTTGTCACGAACATATGATTAGGCCGATGCCAGATATACGCTCTTCTTCGAAGGAAAAAATTCGAACATACAGCAGAATACGAAAAAAAAATAAGCAAGAAAGTATTTGAGAACACATACCAAACTTACTTCAAATGCGGAAGATGGCCAAAGAACATTCTTCTGGAATCTAAGCAAACTGAATTATATAGAACTAAATAATACTTCAAATAAATAAAGCATAATACTGTCAGGCTATTAGGACTGTCATAGTTGGTTAATTTGAACCTCCAGTTTATCGAGAAGCAAGTAAATTGCTTGTTCTCAGCCAGTTTCTCAATTTGGTATTGTGCTATGGAGCCCACATGGAAAGTCCTTATACGATAGAGCAAAATAAATTGTATCCCCATAAAGCCATTTCCATGGACAATCCACACTAAGGGGGGTTTCCCATGAATGGATCTAATCTGAAATAATATAGAGCAAGGTTTTTGAGTTCCCATGAATCAGAAGACCTCATGGTTTTTCTTGCAACATCTCAGCCCGATTGATGCACAAGAATGATTGATGCACAAGAATGAAATTTAAGCAGGTGGATCAAAATCAGGTCCAAGACATGAGCAGAAAGTAATAAAGATGGATTAATTTTTGTCCAGGTCCAAGACCTCAGCCCAAGCAATTGGACCTCCAAAAAACCTGGAGGTTTCCGTCCATGAGAAACCCCCTTAAGTATCAACCCATATGATAGAGCAAAATAAGATACACCACATTCTGTATTGTATCCCCATAAAGCCATTTTCATGAACAAATTTTCATGAACAAGCTCCAGCCTCCACACCAAGAGTATCAACGCTACTTGAGAACTATAGGTGCCAAAGATTGTTGATTGACTACTTAAAACTTTAGTAGGATCCAGTTTGCCATACCATGGGAAACCTTTTGGCCATGGGAGATTACCTAGGCTCTTAATTGAATTTTGAATTGACTTTTCTTGAGGCATCTTCCAAAGAACATAATGAGAGGGGAGGTGATTCCCAAAGGAAAATTACCCCTATCATAAGGTCTGGTAGTTGATAAAAGAACTATCATATGCCCCAATTACATTGGCACGTGCACTGCGAACCACAACAGACGGAAGTGGACTGCTAAATCCATTCGCAAATGCATGGACAATATAGACAGATTACTTACACCAAGTCACCTTTATAAAACTAGTCAACCCTGAAGAGCATATACGCGGAAGGAAGAATCAAACTTTGAGAAAAGCTGCAATACTTAATTGAGCTACCATATAAAGAATATAACAGTAAAAACAATCAGAAAACCATTTGCAAAAATGTAGAAACATAATTTATATTCTTATTTCATAAGTAACAAATATAATTACAGCAAGGGTAGATGCCCAATACCAAAAAACTAAGTACATCGAAGGCGATTTATTTTCCTTGTGGTCGGGATAACCAGCAGAAGAATAGTGGCAAGATGCCCTTTGTAATTCAAAAATCAAGGATTATATTTTTCAAAAAACTACAAATGGTTACCAGCTTTACTGTTAAATCAGTTCTAGGAACAAAACCTCCTGCTTATTTGACAACCCAAGTTCGGCAAAAGAAGCACCATGTTCTTCATCTGTAAATGCACGGCGTGGGTACTGCCTCACCTGGACCAAGAAAAGCAGGATTGTCAAACAAATGGCAATCTCATAAAGCATAATTTACTTTTCCTACGTAGTACCAGTCTGTAAGTCCCTGGCTTTGACACTCGCCCTACATCAATAAAGTCAAAGAGGCACTGCACATGTCATATTGTTAGCATTCTGCAAAAACTTCCATCAATCCTACAGGCAGGAAACTTACTTGGAGCTTGTCAGACTTTTTAAATCGGCGACCTTGCCTGCTACCATCTGGAAAACGGACTAGCAATGTTACTGCCTCCTCATCTTCATTGGCAGGTTCAGGTGGAAGTGAATTTTTTTTTGCATCAAGAAGTCTCTCCAACTCCTATACAAAAAAGAAAATTTTTCTCAAATAACAAGGTGCGCCATTATATCCACTTCAAGAATTTCTGCAATACACGAAAACACATGAGGAACCTATAACTTGCCTCAACTTCCAGTGCTTGTTTCAGCTGCTGTTCTCTTTGACGCCTTTTCTCTTCACTTGCTGCTGCAGCTGCTGCTTCTTCTTCAGCTCGGCGAGCTTCTGCTTCTTGTGATGCTCTCAATTCTTTCTCCCTGTCTGCTGCTAATGATGCAAGGTACTCATCATCCTGCAAGTGCTCCATTAAGTGTCTTGACCAGAACAGTATCCAAGCATCAAACAAAAACCAAGGTACCTGTTGTTCGCGCAGGAGTCGCTGGGCAACCACCGTTGGTGATGGTGGTTGAGGGATCCTACGACCGGTTCCTTCTGTGCCCATAGCTGCGTTAAAGCCAACATCATTATGAACACCAGTGCGGAGTCTGTAGGGAAGCTCATCCTGAGAAAGATGGCCAAACATTGCTGCTTCAAGCATTACAGCCTCATCCTGCTCTTCAGAAGATATGCCTCCCCACTGCAAAGTTTCGCAACAATTAGTGAACCCGTTGCAAGAAGTGGTAGACGGTTAGATAAAGACAGACAAGCATAATCTAAGACCTATCTTGTTACGGCTTTGGCCTCGAAGAAGAGAGAGTTGTATTTTTATTCCACTTCACTCGCTAATGTTGACCTTTAACAGACCAAATGCTCACAATGATTGGGCTGTTGTCCTTGCCATCCTAACTATTACATTAATTTTAAGTGTCGTTACAACCACCTCAACTATCCATCTCTACGCATTTAGACAACAAGGAATAAATGCTCCATCACATTATCGTCTCACCTCATCAGCTTGAAACAAACCACCATTTGGCTCAGATGGAGCGCTTGGAGCATAATCAGCTTCACGTGCACTTTGTTCAGCGGAACTTATCTGCTGCGACCTACTTGAAACTTCATCCCCTGCCCCTGCACTTATAATAGTGTTCTGTGCATTGGAACTGGAAACAGGACGTCTAGTAGATCTCCGTCTCAACAACGGCTCTTCGGGTTCCTCGTTTTCTTCACGTGGAGCACTTGACGATGGTAGTGTACTTTTTATAATGTTTGACACTGCTGGACCAATCACCTCATTGTCTTGAAGTGAGAGACCCCTAGAAAATGACACGTTCTTCTCAGACCGATCCTCAGACATAAAGAATGCATATTTATTCTCAGATGCTAAGCTTGGCAGCATTTGAGAATTCACAAATACCTTGTTGATGTATCAGCACCAAGTGTGCCTTTCTGCTCTCTCCGCAGCTTCTCTTGCTCTGCAGTCTAAATCTCTAACAAGAAAATTAAAGATCTGCAAAAGCACGTCTTGCATGGAAAATATCATGGTTGAATAAAAATTGTACCTTCAGCGAAAGAGAGACAGCACGGGCAAGGTCATCATCTTCCATTCTCAATGCTGGCTCATCATTATCAACGACAACTGTCTCCTAAGTCATTTAATAAAACGTGTAAAAACCTTTCATTTGCCCCAAAAAGGGACCTGAAACATAATTTAGAAAATAAAACTACTAGCACCTGCTGCAACATTCTTCGATTGGCTTCCTCAGCTTCCTTTCTCGAGGCCTCAATGGCTGCTTGAAGCATTTCCTCCTCAACATCGTAGTTGTCAGGATTAGCTGGAGGCACCTCGGTTACTTGAGGCGCATAATGACTAGGAAAGCTGGGAACCCCAAAATGATGTGGGCCTCTTTCTTCTGGTAGGTTCATAAAGGATGGTGGTTCTTCATCCTCCATGCTAATAATAGGCTGAGCATTCAATCTTCTGGGTACATCATGGTCTTCACTAACTTCTTCTACCATTAAGTTATCGGCGCGCGATGCATGAGGTGAACTGATCTCCTCATCACGCCAATCAATATGAACTGGTCTAACGTCACGTGGGTGTGAGACATGAGGGGAGAAACCTGATCCAATTCGACCTCCTGGTCCCAAAATGCTGTCAAACAGTTGGCCTCTAGCAGAAAATCCCACAGGAACTGATGAGGATTGAGTATGGACTGGTATAGGCTCATCTTCCTCCATATAGTCTGGTATTCTCTCAGGAGCTTCACGTTGCAGGTGAGACCTAACCCTGGGCAAAACAATCAAAGTGGTCATGGGAGCGGCACAGCAAACACATATACATGACTTTGAGAATGTCCTCAGAAACATACAGAGTATCATCCCCTTCATTGTAATATGCGTTGATAGCAGCAGTAAGATCACCTCCATTCCTCTGCATCATGAACAATATTAATCCAAAGCAACCAACCCAGACAGCCATTTAAAACTTAGAAGATGAAAATATGGTTGCAATGGAATATCGTATAATGGTATCAACAATAAGCGCAACAAACTCAAAACTAGTAGTGCCCAGAACTTATGCAACACATTTCTGCAAATGACTAAGAGCTGTTGTTCATGTATAACCATGCTACAAGGCGAAAACATGAGATTAGTGAGATTTTAACATTTTTATGAGAATCCAACGCTCCTTACTCAAGAAGATAGGAGGATTGTATGTGTGTATCTCTTTGTTCTACAGCTTCTCATGACGGGTACTTTATTCGCTATAGTACAAATTACATAAAGGATTCATGTAGTGGAGTTGGAAGTTTGTCTTCAGACATAAGAATCACTCTGAACATGTCCAACAAGCAATTTGCAACTGTCTCATTTTGACTACAGCTGTTACTATGCCTGTGAAGTCAACAACTACTCCAAGAAATGCATGAATCATGAGATTAACAAAAGCGGAAGCAGCATTTGTTACCAGGTGAGGAACCATGCATTATTATTCGGAATATCTATGGTGTAAGATGTTGATTAATTGGACTTGTTAGGGTTGAGTTTGCTGCGGGAAGAAAATTGGAGACGTGGTTTCTTTTCTTATTCTATCCGCCATGCAACACTCATAACCCTCAAAAACAAGAACTACACAAAACCGAAAGCAGCACCGATAAACGAAAAAACGAATTAGTGCATTAGAAACAGGAACGAACCTGGACCAACTGTGTTGCCAAGGCTTCTGGGGCTCCAGTGATTCCCATAAACGTTTGCACGGCCTCTAAGAAGGCTGTCGGATCCATGATTCGATCGATCTACCAGCTCGGAATCACGAAGCAGGACGTAAAGCGCCCCCCTAGTCCTGATGCTCTGTTTCTAGTTTCTTCTTTTGGGTACCCAACTTCCGGCAACCGGGAAATTAAAGGATCATATTCCTTTCTTTTTTTCGGGACACGTCTCCGTAGGACTAGCCTTTGGCTTATGGCATTTAACTCAAATAGCTAAGTGTCTTAGCCAAACAACTCCACCTTTCAATCTTTTTTGTTATACTCACCGTTTCGTGATCAAAATACTTTTTTTTTTTTTTTTTTGTGAAAGATATTCTTATTCATTATGCACATATGAGTACAACTTAACTCTATGCGATTTCAATCCAACCGCTTAGCCCAGATGGATACACGAAGGAAATCATATAGTGAAGACGCATACTTTTACATCACAAATGCCTGAAGAAGCTTTCCCACATCTCTTGGCATGTTACCTCATCAGCCATAACACTAACCTGCTTGCTGAGTTTGAATTTAAGAGTGGACAGAATCATAGAAGAGTGTGTATACCTCAACTATTATTTGAGGTATTTCTTCCTTTATTTGTGTTGCCCCAAAGGGCAATCCATCTTTTGGAGGATGGGTGATTCGACCACGTCAGTAGATGCATGATCTTGTTTCACTAGCAAAATGTAGGCCTCTGCTAGTTTGAGTTGTCTCTTATTTGAGAAGAATAAAATAGACTTGAATTGAATCGTTTGAGATAGATAGATGTGGAAGAAATTTTTGTAAACCTAGCAGAAAGTAAAGGGAACAAAACAGAACGAACAAGACATGCATTTTCTAAGGATTCCTAGAAAACATTAAACGATGGCACAGACCTGAATCGGGCAGAGAGAAAAGCCCACTGTAATAACTGATTAGGAACTCTACTTTCCTGTTTTATTTCAGTTCCTTACCTGGACAATACATCATCAGGGGATAAATGAAGCATTTTTCCGGCAGACTCAAGTGCCTGCTCTAGGATTTCATACTTAAAAGACCTGCTAAATTTTCTTACATCCCTATTGTGGATGGAGATAGCAAAAAAAGAATTTGCGTAGAAGAACTGTATGTCAAAAAAACATTTTAAGATGTCCATGAAGGAGCTTTACCTTCAGCGAGGAGCTTCAGTTTATTCTTCATTTTCAATAATGGGTCAACCATATTCTCATCTTTTAATAAGACCAATACAAATTGAGACGAGCATGCATCATCTATGTTTTAAGGGGAAAGCCAATCTATAACTAAAGATACTATCTCTTTTTTTGTACTAAACAAAGATGGTCGTGTACTTACAAAAGGTGGAAGATGAGAGGCATACTTTGCTTGAATGTTCTTAAAAATCAAACAGCGAGGACATGGCTTGGGATCCATGTTCATGCGAGCAAGTTGTGCAAATATCCAGAGCATGCAAAGATATTCTCTCTGAACCACATAAAATGGAAGGGGAGATGTCGCTCTGGACCACAGAAATTGCAAATCAGAAACCCTTGCCAGAGTGGCCTGCTAAACAAAAACCTGGTAAAGAAAAGATATCTCATGGAGGTATCTGACCTCTTTCTTATCTTTTTTTGGCCTTCATTTTCCATGCTACTTCATATCCTTCATATCCGAAACATCACGACTTCTTACAAGATAGAACTTTCTTCTGCGGATGGTGAGCTTCAACTTACTTCCCGACAACAATAGACCATCCAAGAGATCCGACAAGGGGAAAATCTAGCAGATACTCCATGCCGACCTGGAATCGTTGAAGAAGCGAGAAGGTAATTTCTTGGATTATCTATTTTCCATGTTCGTCGGATTGGAAAAGAAGAGATCCAATGGCTCTAGTTAAAAATTGCTGACATGGTCTACCACGTGATTCAAGGATTTAGGTGAGCTCGGGTTAGGCAACCCTGCTAAAAACATGGCGTAGCAAATCTACTGGTAAAGAAAGACATTGATTGGATATCTACGTTCAAGCAAAGGTTTATGGTGATTCTAATGTGGTGAAACAGAAATTGAACATCTTGCAATCATAACCAAGATATTGATCATGTACAAAATACTGCTTACCAGAGATCACCTTGAGATTTTGGTTCCTACAGAAACATGCGATGCAGGCTTAAAATGTGAAAAGCAGCTTATGAACCATATCCAGCTTATGAACCAACAAACAGATTTGTGAGGTGGAATAGCAACAGAAACGTGTGATCTATGAAATTATGTTTAAAAAAACTTGCTTCCGCATTCTACATAAGTATTAACATTTTCCCTGGTAGAATGATCATTCCAAAAAGGTAAACGAATAAAGTCCAGCTATAAGCCTTTACAACCCCAAACTCTCTTTGTGATCTGGTGTTCACACCACGAGCACACAAACGCTTAAATCAATGGATTTGTTCGTTGGGACATTCCTTTTCTATAGGAGTTTTGAGCATTGAATTACAACACGGATTTCTCCTGAGAATATAGGCCCTTCTGAGCAAATGGCAAATATAGCTCCTAATTCTTCCCTCAGAACAAAACTTCTGCTATGATAGATGCAAACCAGTTATGGAACACTGCCGAAACAGCTTACGCTTCCTCTGCTCCCGCTTCCGCCGCCTGCCGCTGCCCACTGCCCGTGCAAACGCCCAAAACTTAAGGCAACATATCCACCGTGCGCAAAAGTGCTAGAACAATTGCTACCGTTTAAGTGTCATTTCAACCTACGAAAATCCCAAGCAATCCCAAATGATCCAAGCCGTAAAATATCACAAATGTAAAAATATTCCCCATAATATTACAAACAAAATAAATCTGGGCCTTCTACGACCCAATTCCCACCTCCAGCAAGAGGGTTGCCCCAAGAGTTAAGGGTATCTAAAAAAATTAAGGATATTTTTCGTATATTTCCCAAAAATTTATGGGTTTGAGTAGACCGTTTTCCACGTAAGCGACGTATGTGGTTACTATACTCTATTTCCAAAATAGGAAATACGAAATGGAGCAAGCAAAAATAATGGCCGCTACGGCGAACACTCAACCTCCAGGGCAGCGATGTCGGATGCTACCGATTCCGGAGATCGTCCTTTTCTGGATCAATTAGAAGCCTATCTTAGCCGCCGTGATGGTATCGATAAACTCCTTAAAATCCTTCGTTACTCTTGCAGACTTTTGTTGGCTTCTTCGTTTGCACCTCCTCCAAAATCAGAGCTTGCTGTTCGCCTCAAGGAGTTTGAAACCAGCGTAGGTGTTAGTCGAAAGGCCTTTCGGTTGGGGAAATTTGTGCAGGACTTGAATGCATTGCGGACTTCTGTTAGGAAAACTGGGTTCTGGTCCTTGCTACTATCCAGAGATGGGGTTCTTGAGCTTGTAGCTTATGGAGGTGAAGGCATTTATTATTTTGTGGAGCAATTTGTCTGGCTGGTAAGATCATCTTCTTGTATGAATTATGATGTTGTAAAGTTGATCAGCTTTTGACATTATGCCTTCCCTTGCTTATTACTGCTTAATCATTCAAATTACTTTCTAAATGGTTCAATTAGTCTCTTTAATGACCTTCTTCTTAGTAAAAATCCATTCTTTTGTTCCTTATAGTGTTCATTTTAGCTTCCTCTCCCAGAATTTTAATTCATGTTTTACTGTCTGTTAGACAGACCAAAGCAGGCCTTCTCCATAAACGTAATGCTAAACAGTTGCAAAAAGTTAGCGCATGGGCTGAGTTTGTTGGATACTTTGGAAGTGTGGCCTTGAAATATATTCAGGTCTCAGCAATGCTGGAAAAGGAGCAGAGGATTATACATGGCTACATTAAGAAAGCAGAAGAAGCGGGCACACAAGTTCCAGATCATGTGTTGTGGCAACTACGGACCATACAAACAAAACGTTTTACAAAAACTCTTTCAATTGTTCAAGACTTTGCTGATGCCCTACTTGCATTGAGTGACATACGTGATGGAAAGGGGAGACTTTCTGGGCCCTTTTTGCTTAATTTGGCTGGTTTAATTTCTGCATTGATCAGTACTCACAAAAATTGGCTCAACTCTTAGCCATTGCTACCATATTTATTGGGAACATATATATAGTAATAACTAATTGTAAGAATCAGTAATGAATTATTCATTCTTATCTGACAGAGATATTGATATTGTTACAAAGGTCCAGTTATGCATTAGGGGTGATTCATCTTCCAGTGAAGAATTTGGCATCTTTAGATTTATTACACTCATCGTTGCTACTTGGCCATGTGATTAATTTTATGCAAAAGGGCGCATGGACAGTTGGCTTGATCTCATGGCTCTCTTTAAGGAGGTAAGATTTAATGCAGTATTTGCAATATATATGTTTGTCATGGCTTGCAGATTTTGTCTGTAGTCATTGTTGATGGCAATGATATCTCATGTTGTACTATGACTTGGTAGCATATGCTGCATCAGTGCTCCAGTAGAATCTGTTGGCTTGATCTCATAGTTTCCAGTCAAGTTCTATTTAAGGGAGGTGCAAGATTAGAATTTTAATATCTACTTTTGGACATTAGAACTGCTGGAAGTGACGTTTATGCTGCACTAGTCACCATGTGCAAACTCACCCATAGTTGGGGTTTGTAAGATGATGGCAACCTTTTAACAACTTAAATACATCATATGCACCAACACATGAACGTGTCAAAGATAATTGGACTGAATTGACACCGCTCAGAGATCTCAATATTTGTTGCCAGCTTTTTATTCTGTAAACTCAACCACCAGATCTGTGTATGATTGGAAAAAGGCTGGTTTTATTCTAAAGGGGGTGCAAGGTTAGTCATCAGAGGTTCAAATCCTTGGATTTGTCCTGGAAGAGGTGCAGGGCTTACCGATTACATGCAGCTTAACCCAATAAGAAAATTTACCACCCAAATCTTGGGCCAGTCTGATGATAGATATTTAAAGAAAATACTTTTGGTATGATCCAAGTCCCATTTGTAATCTAGCTGCTTGGATTGGAGTTTCAATAGCCATACAAGTGAACCAAGGAACCGCGCATGTAGGAATAACAGCTCGACAAGGATTACTATTGTAGTTCAATTGTGCTTAGCCATTTAGCTATTAATTGTGCTGTTCCTTATAAAATAGTTTTTTCCATATAAAGCAATTCCTGTTTGTTTTCACACCTTCCGAAGCTTTACTCGTTTTAAACCATAACACATTCTGTGTACGGTGTTGGGAAGCTGAAATGGCTGGAGGAGAATTTAGCTGGCTACTATCAGGAATTTCTGGGATTGTGTGCAAATTTTGAATCTTTTTTTAGTGGAATTGTCTCCATATATGGCAAATCAGCTTTTATTTTGTCCTGAAATCCATCGGCTTTAGCAAGAAATTAAGTTAGGATTTTGGCAAGGTGCCCTGCCCTTTGTGGTGAGGTGTGGACCATTATTATTATTATTATTATTATTATTATTATTATTATGGTGGTGGTGCGGGCAATGACATAATGATAGGGATAATGTTAACGGGCAGGCCATTTTGTGGGGTAAGGGCTTGACGAGCCCGTAGGGTGAGCCAGGTCCGCACCCCGTGAAATGGCCTGCCCATTAACATTTACCTACGAAAAAATTGGGCAGAGGAAATTATGGCCCTGCGTCGTAGGCATAAGCACAGGCCACGTAGGCATAAGCACAGGCCAATTACAGGTTTTAAAAACACATGTAATATGGCGTAATTTCCTCTCCTCTGTTTTTTCGATTTATGATGATGTGTGTTGTTGCATTCAAGATGGTGATAATCTTGTCTCTTATAGGTTAGGTGTTCCGACATATTTAAAGATTGCTGGGCAAATTTCGGGGTAGAGAAGGTTTGTTCCGGTTGAAATTAGGAATTTCTGGTTGAGCTAGCGCATTGCATATCTATATAAGGATATATACAGATTTTTGACTGGGAACTAGGAAAAATTTCCAATAGGGTTTAAAAAGTTTGCCTAACATTGCTACCTTTGAAAGTTCACAATTTTGCTTATGAGTACATATGCTATGAGAACGTAACAAGTGTTTGTAGTGAAAGAACATTACGATCGATTGGATTGCAGTTTTGGGTCTGCTAACCATGTCAAGCACCATTCTAACTTATAAAGGTCAAATTTACTAGCCGAGATGAGGTGATTTAGAACTTTTGCAACATGGATTGGCCACTTAAAACTTGTTAGTGGGGGGATGGGTACAGAATCATTCCTACCCATAAAATTTCTAAATCAGATATAAGTGTAAAACATGTAATACTTGGTATACCTCTAAATAACAAAGTATACTTCCAAAATCACAAGTTATATTCACTGAATTTGTCGCAATAATCTACATTATAGCTAAATCTTGATCGCTAAAACAAATATGCCAGAAAGATGGTATATGTATTATCATCTGTATTTTGATCTATTATTAAAATACAGATGGTAGAAAGATACATAAGAAACCCCAAAAGAAAAGACAATTACATAAAGGTCTGGGCCATCCCCAGGAGATTTTAGTTTATTATAGATTAAAGAACAAACAAAGTATAAAGCAGACAATTCTAAACAAAAATTTGCTCATCCAAGCAATGGCAGCTTCAAGAAGCAGTTTAATATGGATTAAAGAACAAATATAAAGCAAACAATTCTAAACAAAAATTTGCTCATCCAGGCAAAAGCACCTGTAAAGTTCCATCCACGAACAAAAAATATGGAACGCGAAGAATAAAATAGAAAAAGATGTTTTACGTCCACGAAGACTACAATGGGCAAGTGCAACCATCACTAGAAGAGAATAACCATTCTTTCATTCAAAACTAAAGCTACAACAAACGGTGGTGTCATCACCTCACTAATGCCATTTTACATCAGAAAACCACAACATGACATAAAGGAAGGAAAATGATGGTGTCGCCATCACCTCGGCACCATCATCAAAGTACAATACAATGCAATTGAACTCTGAAAGGGCATCCAAAAAACATTAGAAAAAAAGAATCAAAAGATATGTCTACAAGCAAGTAATCTTTCATGGGTTTGCACTAGAGGAGCTCATAACTCCTGGCATGCCTAGTCATGAGCACTCTAACTATGCTCATGGCTGCTCTCGTATGATGGCCTGACTTTTGGAAGGCCTGCGATGCCCATGTTCCATGATGTTAAGCCACAATTCTATGCACGCATCTATATTCACCAAAATCTCTGCAAGTTGAGGCATAAACGTTGATAACTTTCCACACGTGCCATCAATGATCAAAAATTCATCTGCCTCAACTATTCGCATATCAAATTTACTCATCACATGAAAAGTATGCTCAGGATTAACGTTTAAAGGATCCGAACCATCAAACCACATAAGCAAATGCACCTAGAGAAGGAAAGGGATCAGAGGCCGAAGAATCTCCTCAAACCCAGGCATCTCCTAGCTAGAATCATCAGGAATCCCATCTGTTCGTCATTTTTTGTATTGCTCTACTTTCATCACACGTTTGCAAAGCTCATTCAATCATTTTTCCTTCTTTCTCTAGTGTTAAACCTTTGGGTTTAGATCTTCCTTTCCCCTCATGCTCACCATACACCTAATGAGTTACTGTGGTCATTTGCTTGGTTGTCACCCCAAGATATTGCTTGTATCTTCTACACTAAATAAAAGAATTGGGGAGGTAATGTATAATACCACTTGTAGAATTCAATTTTGACAACAAACTAGAGCTTGGTAGATCTAACCATCACGAACTATACAAACCCTGTGTATAAAGAGAGAAAAATATATTATGCACAGTTCACTATTATTAAGGACAAAAGAATTTAAGACTTACCATTCCTAATTACGTAGTCATTCATATTTAACATTTGGATATTGTTAAAGAATAGTTGCAAGGGCAACCCATAGTGCGTCAACTTTGTGAAGGCAAGTTGACAAGGCAAATTGACAGGAAGTGGCATATGAGTAGAAGTCGCATTCTCATATTGCACTAAATCCATTTCGTCTGCATGATAAGGTTAGCAGAAACAACAAATTGATTGGTAGTGTAGATTACCTCCTCCACATCCTCGGAGGATGTAGTAGATGAGCTGTTTTTTGCTAAAGACTTAACAACCTGGATAATGTTTGCTTTTGGTTGAGTAGCTTCCATAAGTGTAATGGAGACATTAGGAGCCGCATCATTCATTGTAGTCTTCAAAGGAATATTAATGTCAAATTTGGTTAAAGTGGGCAGTATTCTTGATTACGGGCCTCATTCAGTATTCTGGGACTAGTGCTTTTCCAAACTTTTT
>JAANSK020020134.1:0-18119 GCA_011763485.2 Isoetes engelmannii
CGTGACATGGTCCTTGCCATGCCTCTTGGCTCCCTTGGGTGGGGCATCGGGCGTGGCTGTGAGGCCTGTGCCTGGCACGGTTGACGTGCCCGTGCCCGTGCCCGTGGGGTCTTCTTTGTACAACAAATAGAGGCCTGTGGCCTTGTCCACAGGGCCAACAATAATCTCAGATCCCTATTTGCTTCAGCGGCATCCAGTCTTCAGGTACCTCATATGTTCCTGAAGTTTTATTGTTAGAGTGTGTTTCTATTTCATTTACCACAATGATGAAAGCATATTTGATGATTTCTTCCATGCGTGAAGAATTGACTTGCAGCTCTCATTGTGTTTATTCTTAAGGCCTTCCTAGTTACTTAAGCTAGTTAGACTAAAACCAGGAAGTTATTGATTATATTGCTATGCTGAAATGATAATCTATTTGCCTTGCACAATGACAGAAGTTCTCAACACCTTTGTGCCATCAGGAGCACCTCTACAAACTCTTGTATTGGTATGCCGCTGTTACTACAATTGCAGAAGCTCTCAACACTTGTGTGCCATCAATTTGGGACCTTGCAGCAAATCCTTGTCTCTTTGTATACTTCATGGCTCTTTGGAACCTAGTTTTTGTACCAACGTATGCTCCCTCAACTTTTTCTATGAACATGATTAACAAGCATTTTGATGCCTATCCTATGCTTTTAGCATGAAAAGACTTGCCACATCAGGATGAGCCCCTGAAATTGTGGCATCAATTATGTATTATTTTATGCTCCTCCATGTGCAGTGTCCTTACAATTCAGTTTATAGCTACGGACTCCAGGTTTTGGACTAATGCATGCTTTATCAAGCTTATCTATGAACAAATGTGGCATCAATTACATGTGCAGTTTCCTTACAATCCAGTATATAGCTACGGAATCCAAGATTTGGACTAGTGCAAGCTTTGCATTATAGTTTATGAATATCCAGTAAGCATGGCTAATATTGTCTTAAGCGGAGATTCTTGGTTTATCCAAATTCAAAATGCCTAAGGTGCTGCTAGTATGATGTAATGCCATTATCAAACTCATGTATGCTTGGATCATGTTCTCATATACTATGCATTTTCTTATGTCTACCATTTATGCAGCGAAGCTTATGCTAACTTGAAGATATTACAGGGACTTATGAAATTCATAATCTTCATTATAACTATGATATTGTATGTTTACTTTGTCCATTTCTTAAAGGTTCCCCAAGGCCCCGAAGGCTCCATACCATCCGCAAGGCCCCGAAGGGGCCAAAAAAAAATTTCACTCAACATAAACCATTACATCCAATACCTTTAAATTAAATCCCCCCTAAAACCCCCTTTGGTTTGGGTGCATATTCACACTGGGGGTGACGTGGGGCAGCGAGAGCCTCTTTTATACGTCGAAAATAGCATAAGACATGTATAAAATCAACATCATTGAGTACATTACCTCAAATCTTATAGTATTTCACAACTCTTGTTATATAATATAAAACAACTTGTACGTGCATACCCCACAAACGAGGATCGCTATCTACGGTCCAAATCAAAGCATAAGTTGTGAATATGCCCATCCAACAGCTCAACAAAAGCTACAACGGATTCAGCGCAAGTAAAAGGTATTATCATTTCAAGATTTGGTTATGGTATTATAGCTTCAGTTCATCATATGAGTCCACGAGAGATGTGGCAGTATTTGTTGAATGAATATGAACAATTAACTGCATCTTAGAGACATAAATTGGAACAAGAACTAAGAATGCTATGAAAGTGGTCAAGATTTAGGTGAGTTGTTTGATAAAATGGAAGGAATATTTATGGATTTAGAAGGTGTCGCGCCCCTTTCTATTCAGTCAAACATACTTTATATTTCTGATATTTTTGCTGCATATGATGAAAATATTGCATCGTTAATCCGCACTACCGCTAAAACTAAAGAACTGAAGCTATAAGTACAGCAAGAACAAAAATTACACAAAGGCAGGCAAGAAAAGATTATAACCAAGGGGGAGATAATATTTTATATTTTGGGACAGGAAAAGGCAGAAGCAAGGATGTAAGCAAGAAGGTAAGCAAGGATGTAATATGTTACGGTTGTGGAGATTCTGGGCATATTAAGCCAAATTGTAAAGGTGAATCACAATTACATAAGATCTTTCATGCAGTAGTTTTGCGAGTGCAACTTTTTGAGAAGCAAAAGTAAATGATTCACATCTGAAACATTTAGACTTCTCAGAGAAGACAATGCATCAAGTGATCATGTCATACTATTTCTTAACTATTTCTTGACAGTGAAAGATTCAAGTGAATTAGGTAATGCAAGAAGGTCCACCTACCAAGATGAACATTAATGATGAGGCTTTTAAATGCTGGACACTGCCTTGTTCCCCTGAACCCTTAGGATGGCATTTCCCATGTTGCAGCTCATGGTTACCAATATATGGAATAACTGTATCCTCAATTCCTAGCACTAGGTAGATATTGGGGCGCATCCATGATGGGTGCCTATGTCTATGGCGCCTAGGGTTGCTGGCGCTTTTTCTTGTATCTCATGCATCCGGGCTCTGTTTTTGATGATCTTTAGCTCATTGGAAAGCTTGTCCCGAGAACTTTCCACAGTATCAGTTTTGAAAAGTTTTGCTTCGTATTAGACATGTTTAATATCGGCCACTTCTGGTAGAGATGATGGCTTTTGCATCCCAGGCAATAGATGCGCAAACGAAGTTAAATAAATCAATGGATAGTTCTTTGTCTTCGGTGGTTCTCCAAGAAGGGGATTTTCCTCCCTGCAAGGTACTGCGAATATGGGCACAAAAGTTCATAGGAATTTGCATCAAACAGGTACAGATTCTATTCCTAATGTAGCTTCTCAGCCTCAAGCTAATGCTGGTGCTTGGAAGTCAATCTGGTTCTATTGCAAAAGCTTGTACAAAAGTCCCATATCAAAGATTTAGTGATTGGATTTATAATGATATTACTAATGCTTCTAGAAAGGCTAGTGTCAGCTGCTCTACAATTGTTGTCTAAGCAGAATAGAGACGAGTTATCGGCAATTTTAGATACATTGAAAGCTCGGCAGGCTCAGTTCCAACAACAATTACCTTCTGATGACATATTTTACCAGTCTGATTGCCAGAATGTAGTGCAAGCTTTTACTATCCTGTGATTGAGATGGACCATCAAGCACATATTAAGTGTGCTAAAAACTTATCCTCATGTTCAGTCCTTGACTATTCCACTGAAGGTTATTTAGATTTCTCACGATTTTGTGTGTGGTTACGCCTTCAACTTTCTCCTTTTCAATCCATCAAGTTGTTGGCAAAAAACTTTGTTTTGATTATGTTTGATAATAGTGATGCAGTGAATTCACTGGTATCTAGAAGGATTGCTCTCATTGGTGAGAATATATAATGTACCAGCATTATTTCCCAGGGTTTTCACCAGGTATGGTTTGAGCTTTAAAGATGCCTTGCTGATTCTTAATACCGAATCTTCCTCCATATTTAATGGCTCATCAAATTTTATCAGAAATTGCATCTAGACTAGGGGTACATATCTCACATTTTATCATGAATGGTCCAAGAATTTGTGTTTCTATGCCAGTGGACTCGCCTTTACTGGATTGTATGGTGGTCAAAAGTGGACATTGGCATAAGAAGTTGGACCTTAGGTCAAAAGTGGACCTTGGCATAAGAAGTTGGATCTTACGCTTTTGAATGGTCTAAAATTGGCTCGCTTGTTTCCTGATAAGGAGGCCTTTAATTTGCTAACTTTCGCTGCGGACTTCGTGCATCTTAGACATTTGTTCAACCTTCCCCTTATGTTGTTAGTTCTTCATCTATTCATGATCAACCTTTGCCGGTTGTTTTGCACTCCTCGGCTATGGAAGTTGATCTACGTCCATCATATGCACCTATTGTTCCTTTTATTCCTCAAGTTGATGTTTCTAGGAGTGAAGTTGCTCTACATCTAGTTCCAATGGTGTTATCTTTGGCACTGCCATATGCACCTATTGTTTCTTTTCTTCCTCCAGTTGATGTTCTTAAGAGTGAAGTTGATCTATGTCCAGTTTCGATGGTGTTGTCTTTAGCACCTTCATATGCACCTATTGTTCCTTTTACTCCTCAAGGTGACATATCTTCTCTTGATTCGTTTGAAGTTGTTATGAAGGATGGATCTACTCCTCGGCCTATACCTTATGCTATTCAGAGGTCTGATAAAATGATGTTTAGTGTTGATTATCTAGATGTGGTAGAAAATGATGATTGTGATGAGGCCATTAAACGCCTCAAGATGGCACAAGGAGTTTGATTATGTGTTGGCTATGGGTGGTGTTGCTTAGTGGACTACGTTGACCTCTAGGTTTTGAGTCCCATGTCACAGGCCCTTTGTATGTATCTTGATTTTATTCATATTAATAGATTGTCGTCCTTCAAAAAAAATAAAAAAATTCCTAGCAGTCCAGCATAGTTGCATCCCAAATGCGAGGACAACCACATGCAATCTCTATAATAAGTATATTCACAGCATACAAAATCCCCATATTAAAAAAAATGGCGAACCTAGCAATGCACTTTGGATGTGCCTCAGCCCTTCAGTATCAGTTCCATGCAATGGTTCTATTTGCCCCAGACATAACGCTGCTGAAATTTAAAGAGTGGTTCATGACATCCGACATGAGATTCTTTAAGATTGTACACAGAATTCACAAAATCTAAGCGCCCAATTCCTAGGCTTAACAAGATGATGACTAAAATTTTTTCCAACTCTTACTTCTGCTCGAGAAGATTATTAAGTATTGGGCACAAACGGGATGAGAAAAAAACGAGATAGAGAAGCTTACTAAGAATTGGTAGCTTCACGACATGGGCTTTGCTTTGCCCATTTTAGAAGAATCTGAAGCATATAATCCGAAGAAAGGGCAAATATGATTCTAGTTCTTGCCTTTCAAACATGCAAAAAAGGGATCAGAAGAGCTAAGTCACCTACCTACGCTTCCATTTTCGAAATTCAAGCAGCGTTTGCCGTTGTAGCACGCCATCAAGCAAGAGAAGTGCATTAATCCCAGATGCTTCTAGAGTTGAGAAATTTGTCGATTCTAGCTTTCTCCAAATCTACACCAATGTTGCCAACATTGCCGGCCGAAACTCCATTTATGCCAAGAAGGTGAACAAAAAAAACTCCACCGAAACCATCAATAACCATAAATGTCAAAGAAGCTGAGGAGGAGAGAAGATTTGGTTGTACATGGCAAAAAGCCAGCGCATCACATCTGCCGAATTGGTTAAAGGAAGCGGATTGCTGGCACTCGGTTCTGGGCTGATAAGGGACCGAAAACATTGGCTGATAACGATGCGGAAACAGTGTAATACATATTATTTAATGTAATGTAATGTAATGTAATGTAATGTAATGTACTTCTCTCGCCGTTAAGACCCTCAGATCCATAGGCGGCTGCTTTTACAAAAAAAAAATATGAATTCACATCACACAAGGCCGTTGGGCTCAAGATTCTCAACTAACTTATTTAGTTCTAATGTTTCCTTGCGAAGATTCCATCAGTCGTATAAAAAGTTACCAAGGACTGTAGCATCCATTGTTAAGAGATCGTGTAAGCTGAGAACCATGATGTCATATTGCTCACGCAAGGAGGAGAATATCACACACTCCAAGAAAGCATGTTGTTCATCTTCTACCATGGCTCTTCTGCAACAAGTGCAAAAACGAAGTTCTTTAGGGATATCATAATATCGGCCAACTTCAACTTCCACTTCGTGACTGCTTGTTCTTATCCTTGAGATTAGATTCCTCTTTTTGGCACCGAGATTCACATTCAAATAGTCTTGTTCCACATAAATCAGCATTGGGTTGATCTCACGTCTATAGAAGTCTAGCTTCACTCCTGGTGTCTCCCACAACTTCATAAGTACCCTGTCCTGTATGAGGCATCTGATTCCAACATCTGATTCTGGCAAGTCATGCATATCGATCCTCAAGTTTGCTGCCCATCCACATAACTGTGTGTACCAACCTGATTGTTCTTGTTGTGTGGATTCTATCAAGGCATGTGCTGGTATCCTGCTTTTTTCATTGAGTTTTCTTCATTGAGTTTTCTGATCCGAACCAAGTAGGAAAGTGTTTGATAGAGCGATTCCCCTTCAAGTGGAAGAAAGCCAACCTCCGCTAAGAGAATAGCATATGGTGTTTGGGCTTTGACCCCTAGTTCACTTAAGAGGAAGCGCTTCTGGACATTTTCAACTTTTGCCCACATTTTCTTTGATAAGCCTGGTCTCCATACTTGACATTCATATAGTAAAGCAGGTTGGACTAGTGACTTGTACATAAGTTTCTTCCAGCTCCACTTATTAACATGGTTGTTCTTCAACAAACTCATAACGTTATATAGAGCCTGTAGACCTCCTACAACTTTTCGTTCCATTCCAATATTCCATTTGTAGCCATCTGATACCTCAATTCCAGATATTTGTACATGTGTGTTTGTTCTAGTGCCTTCCCTTCGTATATCAAATTTACCTCTTCTCGTTTCCCAATGACCATCACCTTTGTTTTCCCTCTATTTACCTTCATGCTAGTGGATTCACAGAAAGATCCAATGACCATCACCTTTGTTTTCCCTCTATTTACTTTCATGCCAGTGGATTCACAGAAAGATTCAAGGGCATTCAATTGTTGTTGCAGACCTAATGATGTTCTAGAGAGAAGAATAACATCATCAACGTATAATAGTAATTGTATCACATGTCCAGCAACTTCAACTCCCGCACCTCCCTCCCATCTTAGCCATGATTCTAATTCGTCAATGAAGAGGCCGAAGAGAGTTGGGGACAATGGACACCCCTTCACTCCTCTACTGCATTTCACATTCTCTGATCCATTCAAAGGAAAAGATAATTCAACCAAAACTTTTTCATACAATCGAGTTGCCCTTTCCTAAGTGCTAGTGGGACACCAAGATCTTCTAATCGATTATTCAAATTCTTGTGTGGCACCCTGTCAAAGGCTTTGGCAAAATCAACAAAGCAACAATATAGCTCATTACCGGCTCCCTTCGACCCTTCCATAATGACTCTAAACGACATCAAATATCAATTGTTGAGAAGTCCTTTCTGAAACCAGCCTGCCCCAAGAACTGATCTTCCTTTCAAACATTGCACCAAAAAGTTTTGACATTATGCTGTGTATCATAATGGTGCGATAGTTCTGCGATTATATAAGTCTGGATGGATACTCAAGAACGTGTACATTTTGACTCCACATAAAACTCAAGGCCTTTGGACAAACCAGCTAACATTTTCCATCTTACATTACAGGAACCATCAAAATTTGTAAAAATCGTTATTATACAAGTGCCCCCGTTAAAGGGTCATCGGCACGAAATTTCCACCATTATTCTCGATACACTCAACACATTTACAAAGTACGCTGTTTGTATGAACTACTGTGCACTGCCTTTGCTCTTTCACAAAACTTCCACCCATTTGCAGGATCCAGGTCCAACCAAAAGCAATATCCCTTTTGGAGCAGTGGACAAATTTTTTTTTTTTTTTTTTAAGAGCTTTCGGCAGAAAATACCCTCTTTAAACTGCTTTTCGTCTTTACGTCAATCATTGTGCTTCTGGTACATTGTCAGGCAGACAGGTCCAATCAAGGACAATATCCTTAAGGCCCGTGGACAAAGTTTTAAACAGCTGCAGAAAAAACGTTTAAATTAAAGAACGTGGAAACCATACAAAAGGATATACATTGTAAAAACAGTGCAGCAGTCCAAGTTAAACAGAAACTTACTGCAAGGTACTCAATGGTGTCACCTCCTGCCTTCCGCAGCTCGACCATAAAAAGAGATGGCCCAACTTCGAACACCTGAATTCAAAGTAAGCACGCAGTTTAGTGTGGGACAAACTATAAAAACCCAAGTATACTTCCTGTTAAATTTAAGCTAGCCGGAAGGGGTCTATGAAAACCTAGATTTTAACCGGAAAAATATAGAGAAACTCTCATCTTTTGACCGGAAAACTTCCTAGAAAATTTTTCCACTATAAAAAATTCTCAATTTTAACAGGTAGTCTGCTGGTGTTCCTAGCAATTTGGAACACGCTTTAAGATACCCAATCAAGCACAGCAATCTTGAATTATCCAATCATTACATTGAAATACAAAACGTATACCTCTGTACAGATCAAAAGATGACCCCTTCTACCATTCGCCCCTAGCAATCTCATCTGAAAACCATACACCTAAGTCTATACGTGTTGGAAATAACAACCTGTCATAAATGAGCCCATTCTTCACCTTAAAATTGTGCTTTTGAATACTAAAACCAAGGGGTATTGCAGTTTCTTCAATCTTCGATATTATTTCTTTGGCCGTGTATTTTGATGTAAAACGTGTTTCCAGCTTAGATTTTTCCTATAATCACCATAAATAAAATTCATCTTTGTTGATAAGCTAACACAAAACTTGCATAAAGATACCTGTTGCTTTTCAAATAGACCAGATAGATCTAGCCCGGAGGACATTGAAATAAGCTCAAATGCATTTATTAATACTGGCTTGCCATTTGGCTTGTCCACGTCCATATTTTCCTGCATGAAACACAAACACAATATGTTCTATAAAGTCTAGAAAAGTGGGGAAATCATAAAAACTGCCATACCGCTGAATCTTTAAAAACATCTTCAACATCAGAAAGACTAACATCCTCCTCTTCGGTAAACTTTGGAGGCTCATAATCCTTCTTGAACCACTCATTTTCCAAGACTTGTGGAATAGTAATCCGCTGTAGCATGCATATAATAGAAGCATTAGAAATAACAACAAAGTGGACAACAACACTTAGGCTTTTGCCTTCAACTTTGTAGCACCTTTTTTGGATCTGGACACAATATCCTTGAGATCAATCTCCGTGCCCCAGGTGCGAACCACTGAGGACACTTAAATTCAGCTCGATAAATCTAAAACAAAATCAGGATAACCATTCAGGAACCTTACATCAGTGGTCTCATCCCAATTCTAAGAATCTTGAAAGCACCTTTCTGTATAAATTCATAAGGTTTGAATCCTCAAATGGCAGAAAACCTGCCATGAGTACAAACAGGATAACACCACAAGACCATAGATCTGCAGTTGCGCCATCATAACCTTTGTTATTGATAACCTGAAAGGCAACAGAGTGTTGTTATTGAATACCTGGAAAGGCAAACCACCAAGAAATTTTGTCTCAGAAGGAAGCTCCATAAAAGACAATAGAATATATGTGAGGAGCTTTCTCTACATTAAACACCCTGGGAATTCTGGCAATACCTCAGGTGCCACGTAATTTGGTGTCCCACAAGTTGTATGGAGCAAGCCATCAGCCTAAAAAAAAAATTTGAATGAGCTAAGAACAATTCAAATAAACACAAAACTTCGGTTCATATCACATACTCTTAATTGTTGCGGAAGGGCACTGAGCCCAAAATCAGAAATTTTAAGATTGCCACTTGAATCAAGCAACAAATTCTCTGGCTGATAACATACAAAAGATTATCAGTAAGACATCAATACACACACATATGTTGCATAAGAGGGAACTAGCCGTTCTCCTACTTAATAAGGAAATCTACGTAACCACTATTTTTTTACATATATTCCTAGCTAATGTGCAAGGCGAACCTTAAGATCCCTGTGATAGACACCTCTACTATGACAATAATCCACAGCATTTATGAGCTGCTGGAAATAACGCCTTGCCTCGCCTTCCTTCAATCGACGATGTTTGACCTGACACATACACCATGTATATAACATTTATGGGACAGTGTTAAGGCAATATGTTACACATGACTACTTATCTAGCATAAGTCATAACTCCCTTTAACTTAAAGCCATGATAAGATGTTGCTTACAATTTTTGCGAAAAGTTCCCCGCCATTCACATATTCTAGCACAAGGTAAATCTTTGTTTTGCTGGCTAGAACCTAAATCACAGCCATCAACAAACTACTTTAGTAACAAATGGTCGCTTAAGAAATAGACGCAGCATGCCATATAAAAGTGACAGTTCATATAGCAAAATAGACCCAGCAGATGAAGTAGAAGCAAACCTCGTAAAGCTGAACAACATTTGGATGTCTTACTAATTTCATAGTTGATATTTCACGTTTTATCTGCAAGCCAAAGGACGTTCAGAAGATGGAGAGGAACGAGTTCCTTGTAGCTTGTAATCTATTGCATAAAGTAGAGCAGTGCAATAAAAAAAATTATTACGGGATAACTGACTTCCTCCTCTAGAATTTCTACTACTCTGTAACCGAATATCTAGTAATGTTCTAACCATCTTTATACTATTGTGCTATCTACCATTAAGTGTTAAGCAAAATGTAGAGGACCATATTGTAAGTGATACTCGGTTGCCTAAAGAATATAACATATATTGTACCTGTTCGACCATTTTGTGCTTAAGAACTTTCTCTTTGTCGAGAACCTTGATGGCGAAACTTTCCCCAGTGTCAACATGCCGAGCAAATCTTACTTTTGCAAATGTTCCTTCTCCTAAAGTGCGACCTAATTCATATTTTCCAATGCGTGTTTGAGAACTCATTGTCACCACCCTTTCCTGTGCGCTTGCAATTTTAGCTGGGCAATTGATTTGGATCTACTGCGGCGCATATTTTACCATATTATTAGAAACCTTCATACAGTGGACCGAAAAACCAGTGTTATATCTGGATATAAATCAAAAAAGGATCCAAAGTGGTGATGATTCATGAACCCAACTCCAAATAGCTCAAAATAGACACAAATCCCCAAATATGGAAGCTGTAAAGCGGAATTTTTTTTCTTTATTTCCTGAAACCCAATTGTACGCAGATAGAAGACAGCCGGAACGGAAGAAATAGTATGAGCTTGAAGGAAGAAGGGCTACCAGGCGGCCAAAGGCGCAGCCCTGAGAACACTGCCGAAGTGGGAACTGGCATATAACGTCTCCCACGTTGTTGCGTAAGGTCCCGTTGTTTTGCTTTCAAAAGGCTTTTACCGGAGCTCTGTTTTACTGCCACGTGGCCTTTTGGGCACTTTGTTCGAGGTGCCACGTGTCGTCTAAATAGAGAACCACCAGACTATTGCGTGGTGTGGATAGCCTGGAAACATGAATAGCCTAATTACCTGCTTGGTGTGGATACATACCTAAAAAGAGGGTAGGAGCTTTTCTATACTCTTCTCCAATTGCAATCCGCCACGTGGCTAACATTCTTTTAAGGAAATGCAAGTAGGAAGCGTAAACAGATTTCAAGCCGCGGTTCTGCTGCGTTCTGGCGATTTACTTCAAGTTTTTACTGATCTACGTCAAGCTAACCGGGTGTATGTTCCTGCTCTTCACCTAATCATCCGGTTGCACAAAACCTGGAGAAGGCAGTCATCTTAGCTTGACGTTGGAGAAGGGAAGGGGGTCAGCCATTCTTGCTGCCCCCGCCGCTCCCGGATTTAGCAGGTGGAGGGGGCAAGAATGGCTGACCCCCTTCCCTTCCCCTATATTTCAAGTTCTTATTGATCTACACACGTTTTGCTGATTTACGTCAAGCAAAGTGGCTATGCACTCTTGCATTTCAGCCAATCTCTTATTGCCATGTGGCAATCATCTTGCATTTTAGCCAATCTCTTATTGCCATGTGGCAATCATTCTATTCAAGAATAAAAATCAGCTAAGCATTCTTGCATCCGGTGAGCCCTTTCGATTGCAACAGGTAATTTTCTTTTGATAATTTTCTTACAGCAAGTAACTTGGTTCTTTGCTTGACGTAATGTGGAAGGGAAAAGGCGAATGCATTCTGGCTGTGACAAGTCAACCCGTCGTTGCTAGTGAGACGTCATCATGGAGTACAAATTTTTCTGCCAGTGCTAAATTTACTGGCTTTGTAGATATTATGTTTCTTCACGTGTGTTTGCACATCTATAGATTGGTGAAATTGACATGTCTCAACTAAATGGGCCATTCTTACACAAGATTTCACATTCATCACGTCCCGTTTTTGTGTTCCGTGATCCCATTAAATGGGCCCTTTCTCATTTGTCTTCAATTTGTTCCTATTGGATGCCAAATGGCACGTAATAAATATTTCTTTTTTAACATTTTGCTCATGGCCCTACTATGCTTCATTTCAACGTAATTGAACCTAATTCTAAGACTTATCCATCATTTCTTATCAAATGAAATGGGCTAATTTGATATAATAAGTGGATCCAGCTCAAGCATTAGTAACTGCTAGAATATTAGACAACAGTAATCATAGTTGTCATCCCTACTAGTCACTTTCAATTATTTAGTCCAAAAAGAAACAAACGTTCATTTGCCTTACAACTTGTGCTACCATGTAGATCTCCCTGCTTGTTCGAAAAGTAATCGTCTGCTCGAAAATTAAGTAAAAGATGACCCCCCTAAAGAAGTTTTTTTTTTTAGGGATAAAATTTTGACTTTATTTACTTTGAGAGAAAAATACAAAGCCACTTGGCAAGGGTGCACCCATCTACTATATGAAATGGGGATAGCTACATGGCTCCATTTTGCACTATTCTTTTTTTCGATCTAGAATAGATTTAAATAGTTGCCCCGTATTTCTACCTTTACCTCTTCTTCTCTCTCGAACACTAGCTTGAATTTTTTTTGTCTTTCAGGTACCGTATGGAGTAGCTGATTTGATGATATAGGTTCTTCCTGTCCTCATCAAGGACTAGGGTGTTCCTTCTTTTCCATATTGACCATATTGTCTAGGCCCTAGCTATTTAAAAGGTCGTTTTCTTCATGAAGCCCCCCTAAAAAGTTGTTGCCTCCTTTAGACCATATAATATCTACAAGTTGCAAGGTTGGCCATCACATAAAGCTTCCTCCAATTGTGTATGTGATCTACTTGCTTGTCTTACTAAATACAACTTTGTACTCAAGTAATAAGTGTGGTGCAAGATATTTTTATGATGTTGATTTCCAAGTTGTTCTTTTCTCTTAGAAAAAAGATGTCGGTTAGTTTCTCTCGCTCTTCGGGGGCCCGCGGGGACGGAATTGGTGCTCCCGCATCCGTAGGATAAATAGTTAGAGCAAAATGATTTGGAATTCAAGTTATTTCACGTAATGACACTCATATATGCTGGGCTCATAGCGATACCTCGCAATTGTAGGGTAGAAATCCCCAAGAGTCTATCTAGATATGTGCCGGTATATGTCATGATCCATGGGATTTTGCATAGAAGTTAATGAGTACTTACCAAATTTTGAACAGAAAGCCCATAATTTCCTAACAATTTTTTTGTCGGCAAACAAAAACAAACCAAAAATAAGGATTCTAATCGAAAATTAATGAGACTAACCCTGTCGAAAATGCTTGACAGAGACCCTTTCTGGTCCTGCTGGAAATGCTGGAGATCATGCTCGTGTCCAAGGATTGCGCATACAGGATTTGCGGGATCCACCGGTGATAGCCGTGAGCTATTTGCGGGAGGCAGAATAGAAAACAAAGTTATCGGGATAGAGTTAGGGATTCGGGAGCTGTTGTAATAGGAACAAGGATTAGCAACGATGTGAAGCAAAGTCATGATTGTACTCAAGGGGGCACTGAATGGAGCTGATGTTGGAGTAAGGAAAAGTGAGTATATTGTGCAAAAGATCTCAAAGCCACGATTTTCTGACTGGATCAAGCAAGGGCTTCCTGTTGAGGTTAGAAGCAGTGGAGTAAATGATGTTCTTAATACATTATGCTCTAAAAATTTTATGCTAGATCCGAATAAGTTGGATCAAATCTTCTAGTTCGTCGTTTGAGTGTAGTAAGGTTAAGACTGCGGTAATAGATTATGGTAGACATTTAAGAAGTATTCAACATCTACTTGCAAAATCTATTGTGGGCTTTTTCACTGGTGGTTTTCTGGACTTTAGAAGATTACATTCATGGCTGACCATACATCTTGAGAAGCTAAGACTGCCACAGTTTCATTCGCTAAAATATATTGTGGAAAATTCTTTCCTTATTTTGTTTGATAGTGAGTCCACAGTGCAAAAACTTGTTACTAGAGCTATGGATTACTTTGCAGGAGAGTTTATCTTTTATCAGTACTACTCCCCTGGCTTTACCCCAGATAAGATGTCCGCCATGAAATCATCATATTGGTTTGAGATTGAACGGTTCCAAGTGTGGCTATTGGGGCCCGTACAGTATGCTAAGCTTGTAGTCGGTCATTGAGTGTGGGCCAGGTATGGGTCTGACATTCACTGAGTTGCAGATGTCGATCTAAAAGATCATCCTGGGCTCGATAGGTGCAGCTGAGCTGGATCTATGGATTTTGGGGGGTTAAGTCGGGTATGGACATGGGTCGCCCTGATGGGAGCCACATCCTCTAGCCAGCCATGGAAGTATTATGCTCCTGGAAGGGACTTGTCTCATTCCTATCTCATCGGACTGGGGAGATGGAACATGGAGTAGTCTGATAAGGTGACTCCATGAGATTAGGTCTTTGAAAGGCTACGATCATGCCATATCATGTCTTAGCCTATCTGCAAATTATGCACAGGAGGGGCAAATGGAGTGGACTACCCTAGCTAATGTTCTATGCCAGCCAATGCCATATTGTCATGATTCCATCTGTTGGTATTTGAAGACTTGACCCTTAGTTGATCCCCTTAGTCTGAGATCGAGGTAGAACCCTCACTTATAATGCATTGTATATGTTATGTTGATGTTGTCATGAACCTAAACAAAGAACAAGGAAAATACGTGGAAAATATGCACGAAATACGCGAACAAACAACAAGAATCTGATATATGATCAAGAAATCAGAAATACAATGGCCCAAAGGCAAGCAACACAGGACATATCCCTAGAAGGCTCAAGAATGGCGTTGAACCGGAATGGTTCGACAAGAATGAGGCTCCTCTATATGTATACCAACGGTCCAGATCGTGCCACTCCAACGGATGAGATCTTGTCAAGTGTCGTACATGCACATAGGTTCCAGAATGTTCTAGGATTTCCTGGAAGCTACCGCGCATATGTGGAAGATGCAGGAGAATACCAGCGAAGGAGAATAGGTAGTGCACTTGGCTAGCATATGTGGCTCGCAACTAGAAGGTTGCGAGTTTAAACGCTGCCTCATGCAACTACCTTTTGCATCCATGTCACGACCATCTTTTGTACATATGAGTATGATGCTCGTATAGTACGAATACCCGTATGGTCGTCACACATCCCCCTCCTACAACGGCGTCCAGTCCTCAGAGTTGGTGCCGAAGTACTTGGACTTGGCTTGTTCGGATATCGTTGGTGGAATTCTACAATCTTGTCAGGAGCATTGCTCAGATTCTCGACAGGTTTCGATCACTTGGAGAGTATCCTTCCCAGTCGACAAAGTAATACAGTCGTCGACGGAGAAACTTACAGTCCAGAATCTCGTGATCTTCAAACTCATCATGGTCATCGATTTCCACTAGTGGAGGCGGTTGTGGAACTCGATATGGAAAGGGATTAGGCGTGTATGGTTCCAGTACCGAAACATGCAAGATTTGGTGCCGTAGCCGAACAGCTGGAGGGAGCTCAAGCCAAAGTGCAGCATCACTGACCTGGGCCGTGATCCAATAAGGACCAAGGCGACGATAGTCAAGCTTGTTGCAGGGACATGTAGTAGGGAGGTCTCTGCGTAGAAGCCAGACAATGTCACCAACATGAAAAGCAGGAGCTTCCTGACGATGCAGATCAGCATATGCGATAGCATTCACGTGCTTGAAGAAGATGGTACTGAAGATCTGATTGAAGAGCCTGGAGTTTCTCAAGTCGAGATTCAGCATTGGGATTGACAGAGTCGGATCCGATGGCATCAAACGACCAATGAGGATGCTGGCCAGTGTTCAAAAAGAACGGGATCTGGCCAGTGGAGGCATGTACTGAGTTATTATAGGCAAACTCGGCTAATGGAAGCCAATCTACCCAATCTATTGATAACTGATAAAAACCTCAGATATTGCTCCAAAGTCTGATTAGTGCACTCTGCTTGCCCATTACTTTTCGGATGTCAAAGAGCAGTCAATATGTAATTGTTCTAGAAGTCTCTTCCAAAAGCCTACGACGATCTGAGGTCCTTGATCACTGACGATAGTGTTTGGCAATCCATGAAGTCTGACTACTTCACAAAGAAAAAGATCAGTCGTACCCTCGCTGGTGATGGTGATGTTACAAGGCATAAAATGAGCCATCTTGGAGAAGCGATCAACAACGACCATGATGGCATCATGACCCCGAGAGAATGGCAATTCTGGAATAAAATCCACAAAGATATTCTTCCAAGGACCATCTGGGACAGGCAGTGGCTGAAGAAGACCATGATGAAGATGTCTCAGAACCTTCGCTCGACAGCAGATATCACAAGAACGGATGAAAATCTCAACAGAGCGGTGGAGTCTAGGCCACCAATAGTCTCGACTAATGAGTTCAAGAGTCTTGGATACTCTAAAGTGTTCGGCCATAGGTGAATCATGGCAAGCCTGAAGAACGCGAAGTCTAGACGCACCATCCGGAGCATACAAGAGTCCATCGTGAAAAAGGAATCCACCCATCTCTCAAAATGATCATATCTGTCCCATTTGCTAAGAAGAGGATGCTGAGCCAAGATGTGAAGAGATATCTTGAGCCAATGGATCTGAGGGAGAGCTGCCCCAAAAGACTCCAATAAGGCTGTATCATGAGGCCCCTCGAACATAGTAATAGCCATAAGCTAGAACCGATCCGGCTTGAGCATGACCTGTGACTGCTGATCAAATGCAGGATCACCTGGCTTAGGCTCAAGGTAGGAGCGTCGAGAAAAGGCATCTGACTTTCCTTGGAGAGGTCCCGGCCGATACTTGATCACAAAGTCAATGCGTGATAACACTTGAGTATGCCACCGTGCCTGGCGACGGTTGAATTCGGGCAGACTAAAAATATTCTAGGTTTCGATGATCTATATAGACTGTGACCTTATGAGGAGGAGACCCTTCCAAGAAACGTCTCCACTCCTCAAAAGAATCAACTATCGCCAACAATTCCTTGTCATAAATTGGATAGTTGATCTCGGCAGCTTGGAACTTCCGTGAGTGGTACGCGATCGGATGCAATTCATGATCATCCCCCTCCTGTGATAGAATACCGCCTAGAGCAAAATCAAAAGCATCTGCTCCGACAATATATGGGCGCAACGGATCGGCATGAGCAAGAACTGGTGTCGTGGTGAAAGCACGCTTCAAGGTCATAAAAGCGAATTTTGCTTCCATGCTCCATTTGAATGGCACATCCTTTGACGTGAGGCGGTTCAAAGGAAGGACAATCTCTGAATAGTCTCGTATAAAACGCCGATAGAAGTTAGTAAATCCAAGGAAGCATTGAATATATCGGCCAAAATAAGGTGTTAGCCACTCCAAAACAGTGCTGATTTTTCGAAATCCATGGAGACATCCTAAGTTGTGATGCAATAGCCAAGGAACTCAACATTACCCTGCTCGAACTGACACTCCTCCAGCTTGGCATAAAGTCCATGTTCATGCAGCCTTTGGAGGACCCTCCGGACATGCTCTTCTAGGGTCTTCGAATAGATCAGAATATCATCCAAATAGATGATAACGAAGAGATCCAAAAGCTCCCAAAAAACATCATTAGCCATGTGGCTGTTGGGGCATTGGTAAGACCGAAGGGCATGACAGTGTACTCAAAATGCCCATACCGCATTCGAAAGGCGGTCTTCTACTCATCACCTTCCCTGATGTGAATAAGATTGTAGGCGCCTCAAGGATCAATATTGGTGAAGCATTGTGCGCCTTACAGTCGCTCAAGTAATCTAGGATTAGAGGGAGCGGATACAGATCGCGCGTAGTAATCTTGTTGAGGCCGCGGTAATCCACAACCAACCGCAAAGTACCATCCTTCTTGGAGACAAAGGAGATGGGGGCCCTTGCAGGAGACTGAGAATGTTGGATAAATTCAGTCGCAAGATTCCCCACTTTTTAGTCCTATTTATGGCTTGTCTCCAACAGAGTTGGAGGCACTGTCATGAACCTACGCGAGGAACGGGGCGAATACACACAGGAAATACCAAAGAATCTTATATATTACAAAAGAATCT
>JAANSK020020245.1:0-18114 GCA_011763485.2 Isoetes engelmannii
TTGTTGAGTAACATGGGTAAATCCCAAACAAATATTGGCAAGAATAATGTATATGTGGGCGTCCAAACCGAGGCAAGGCCTCAGCCGAAGGCCTAGGCCGAGGCGAGGAATACAAATTGTAGTGCATGTTGGAATATCTCTAAAAGAAACTTCAATTTTGGACTATGTGATATATAGTTGCATGCAAGTGATTTATAGTCGATGGGAGTAAGCTCCTCATAGATTGTTCAATGGATGTTGAACAACATAGGTATATAAGGTATAAAGGTATAGGTGTTGACTAACATGGGTAAATCCCAAAAATGGACGTCCATCTATCCAAACCGAGGCGAGGCTCATGGGTGACACTTTAAAATTGATAGCAAGATGTGTGTGTATGTGTCCATGGTAGTAACATGAGGTCTTCTCATCATGGGTAATAAATATCAGTAATCTCCTCATGGGTGATACTTTAAAGTTGGTAGTAGCATGTGTGTATATGGGCGTGCATGGCAGTGGGTATAAGTAGGATCCTTATGGGTGATACTTTGAAATTGGTTTGGAAGTTCCTTGAAATGTAGTAGCTGTGAGTAAGTTAGTAACATGGGTATAGTACTTTGGAATTGGTGGTGGCAATGAGAAGGTTCCTCATGGGTGGGTGATACTTTGGCACTAACAATAGGAGTTTTCCAAAACTCCTAATGGGTGATACTTTAGAATTGGTGCTAGGTGTGAGTAGGCTTCTCATAAGTGATACTTTGGATTTGATAGTAGCTGTGAGTAGGGTCCTCATGGGTGCTACTTTGAAATTGAAGGTAAGTATAAGTAGACTCTTCATGGGTGAGTGATACTTTTGTATTAGCAGTACGAGTTGATGGTAGATGTGAGTAAGCTCCTCATGAGTGATGGTTTAGAACTGACAATAATATCAGTATTCTCTTCATGGGTGATACTTTAAAATTGATAGCAAGATGTGTGTGTATAATAGTCGGTGTGAATAAGAATGTGAAGTCTTCTGGAGTGTACTAGTAGGTGTAAGTAAGCTCCTCATGAATTGACAATGATATGAGTAACATAGGTATGCCCTAACCCATAGGTGCTGCATGGAAATTATAGGTATGCATGGATGAGCATGCATTTGTTCAAACCGAGGCGAGGCCCAGGCCAGAGGCCGGGCCCGAGCCGAGGAGTGTAAAAGAAAAGGGGCCGCATAATTTCTTAAAAAAATGGTAGTTCATACATACTTAAGGCTAAGGCCTAAGCAAATAGAGTGCTCTTGGCTATTGACCTAAAATACGATTGTGAGCTATACAAAACAATTTTTTTTGCAAGCATCTGTATTGGCTTTTGTAGGAACGAAGGAAAATAGCAGCAGAAGCTCGAGCGAGTTTATAGTCTGTTGCTGAGGTTTATGGTGTTTTCATTTTTTGGAGATAGAATGGATCTTTCGAACAATTGTTCCATGTTTGCTGGATCGATAGTTGTTCCAAACACTTCGTCGATAATGTTATTTCGTGCAATGGATTGGGTTGGCAACTCGACGGCATCTGCAGGAAGTGTAGGCTCATCGTTCATTCGTTCTCATATTCAAAGGTCTTGCTTGTTCTGATGCACAGGTTCTTCTCGATGCCCACAACGACTTGCCAAGGCATTCATGTGATCATCGATTGCTAATGAGGTAAAGAGCCATATTTGGGAGCACTACATTCAGATTCACACTTACTTGTGAGCTTTTGGGTGCTCTTCACACTGTTGAGATGTTGTATTTAAGTGGGGTGGATTTGCTCTGGTGGACATTTTCTCCACTAAGTTTTTACCCCATTGTACTTTGTTTGTAACTTCTCTGGATAATAAAGGCTCGCGTCCTTCAAAAAAAAAAAAAAAGGAAAAATCCTGCAACATTGCAAGATCACTTACCAACTAACCTAACAAATTCAGCAAAAGCTTGACTTATTAGCAACGGTTGTTCTAATTTACTTATGCACGCTCGATTTAATATCTAAAAAGTTCATCTGTATGATACAGTTTGGCCGATGCCTAAATTGCAAGACTAAATCAAGGTCGTCTTTATGGCGTGACGTTAAAATCCCTATCTTTATCTAAGTGCCTTCAATGCTTCTTCTAAATCAGATCCTTGTACAACATAGCAGTGTCAAGGGACGGAGAACGAATGAAATTCAAATGCAATGCTGCAGAACAAATAAGTTAAATGCAGATTATAAGCTTAAATTATGGTAGTAGAACCTGCAATCTCTGAAAGTGCCAATAATGATGTCTAGTATCATGTACAATGACTTAAATAAATAGCGCTTATCTCTTTTGAAGGTTAATAGAGGTCTTTATGCCGCTCACATCATAGTCTAGCAATTTACCTCTATATTGATCGCAGCCCCCGAGGGGTGCACCTATTATATAGGGGGTTACGTCATGTGCGTGCAAGGGGTCCCCCAAAACCCCCATGTATACGCCTTAGAAATCTACTAAAAACCCCATTTCAGCCACATATTGCCCCAGAATTACCAAAAAAAAAATCAATCTGTAAGAGTATATGTAAGTTTGGACCTAAAAAAAACCCTTCTGGGTCACTCACCTGCTTTGTACGGATTACACTATGTGAAACCCCCTTGTCGCAGCCGTCCAAATGAAATACCCACTATTGGCCCATCTCGAAAAGGGCATGCAAGGAAAATAACAAATTGAACCATAGATAGATAGATGGATAGTAATTTCCACGTCACGCCACTAAGCAACATTCAAATGGACTTGCGATCACACATTATACTACATTGCTCGGCTTAGATAATATCATATCTCCATGTTTAGTAAAATATGTTTATTTGTGGGATAAATAACTGTGGCAATTAGCAATGACGCTGTCAATCCATGGCATTGGCACCTTGTTGCGTTCTGAAATACTTCTTCTGGAATGGTATTTAAATTTGTGTAGAAAACTTTTTACACTTTGGAATACCCTGGAACGCCCCAAGAAAGAGTTTTCCCTCTCTTTCCTCAACAACGCTACTCGCGGCGCGTTAGGGCAACTCTGCTTCCGGCGTCAAAAGATCTTGGCCTACTAAGATCTCCTGTGAAACAACTAAAAAGCAGCCATGCATGCGCCAGTTCTAGTTCTTAATGAATCCACCAAGAGGGAGTCGGGAAACAAGGTGTCCCGAGCAAATATTCAAGCTTCGAAGGCTGTTGCAGATATTATTCGGACCACGCTTGGCCCCAGATCCATGTTAAAAATGCTCCTTGATGCCTCCGGAGGTATTGTTTTAACAAATGATGGTAATGCAATTCTTAGAGAGCTTGATGTTAGTCATCCTGCTGCTAGAACCATGCTGGAGCTTAGTCGTACTCAGGATGAGGAGGTTGGCGATGGAACTACTTCTGTTATCATCCTTGCAGGTGAGATGCTTTATGCTGCTGAGCCTTTCATTGAAAAGGGTTTTCATCCTACCGTTATTTGCAGAGCATATGCTAGGGCATTGGATGATGCTATTAAAGCCCTTGATGAGATTTCTTTTGATATTGATATCAAGGATCGCCAAATGTTGCTCAATATTGTGAGGACATGCATTGGCACCAAATTTACTAGTCGTTTTGGAACCCTAATTGCTGATTTGGCTATTGATTCTGTGAGTACCATCTGCCGAGAGTTAGATAATGGCATTAGAGAGATTGATGTAAAGAACTACATCAAAGTTGAAAAGATTCCTGGTGGCCAGCTAGAAGACTCCAAAGTGCTAAAGGGAGTTATGTTTAACAAAGATGTCGTTGCTCCCGCCAAGATGAGGCGCAAGATTGTAAACCCTAGAATTATTTTGCTAGATTGTCCTCTGGAGTATAAGAAAGGAGAGAATATGACTAATGCCGAGCTGATGCGCGAAGAGGACTTCAATACGTTACTAAAGATGGAGGAGGAGTATATTGAAAATCTGTGTAGGCAGATCTTGAGTTTTAAGCCTGACCTAGTTATAACTGAGAAGGGCCTTAGCGATTTAGCATCTCACTACTTTAGTAAAGCTGGTGTGAGTGCGATTCGCAGAATCAGGAAAACAGATAACAATAGAATTGCTCGAGCCTGTGGAGCAACAATAGTCAACCGACCTGAGGAGCTACAAGAGAGTGATATTGGGACTGGGGCAGGATTATTTGAAGTAGAAAAGATTGGTGATGAATTTTTCACTTTCATTGTTCAATGTAAGGATCCCAAGGCATGCACTGTCCTCCTGAGGGGAGCCAGTAAGGATCTCCTTAATGAAGTTGAAAGAAATTTGCAGGATGCAATTGGAGTTGCTAGAAATGTTATGAAAGATGCGAAACTTGTACCTGGTGGCGGTGCAGCAGAGATGTCTGTATCTGCCATTTTGAAAAAGAAAAGTTCCTCCATTGAAGGTATTGAGCAATGGCCATACAAAGCAGCAGCTCAGGCATTTGAAGTTATTCCCCGGACCCTGGCGCAGAACTGTGGTGTAAATGTAATCCGCACAATGACTGCCTTGCAAGCAAGGCATGCTGATGGCAAAGATATCAATATTGGTATTGAAGGAAACACGGGGAAATTGACAGACATGAAGGAGGCAGGTATTTGGGACTCATATGGTGTGAAGCTTCAGACGTTCAAGACAGCTATTGAGGCTGCAGCTATGCTGCTAAGAATTGATGACATTGTCAGTGGGCTTAAGAAGAAACAAGAAGGCCCAAAAGCAACAGCACCAAAACCACAGATTGAAGACGACAAGGATGTTGACAGCGAGCAAGCCCTTCCAGAATAAAATTTTGTACTGTTGGTGGCTGGCCTTCTTTCAGCTTGTTCTGAGCAAGTGCTTTCAGAGTAGCACTTTGTACTGTTGGTGGCTGGCCATATTTCAGCTTGTTCTGTTTTTCTGTTTTCTTCAACTGATCATCTCACATGTAAGACAATAGTAGGAAGCTTATTTTTACTCAAATTTATTTTCAGAAGCAGTGTTTAGTTCAATCAACAGTTAAGTTGCGAGATTGTTATTTGTTCAAGTGCAAAGTGTTAGGATTTTGAAATAAGCTCTCAAATCTCCTGTTACTCTGGTATGATAGTAGCTGGATTGTACTTTGTAGACTTGACAGGCATACTAACCATGCATTCATTTATCCCTATCCCTTATGTTCCATCAATATGGGGAGTTTTTATTTGGCATTTATTTTTGGTGAATATGTCTAAATTTTTTTTTGAAGTTTAGAGCTTTGTGCGGTCTGTGGCATGGCATTTCATTTTAGTTCCTGGTATTAGGTGTGCACCCGTTGTTGAATGGAGTATAGATCTTTGCACGGTCTGTGGCATGGCAGTTCATTTTAGTTCCTGGTATGTGTAACTGTGTATTGATTTTCTGTGAAATGCAATTGTGTAACTGGAAATGAAGTGGAAATCAATAAAGAATCACCTTGAAATTTCGACTTGAAACATCAAGGTGATTAGGACCGAAATTTCAAGGTGATTAATTTCGTTTGTTACCATTCTACGCTTTTGAGTGTTTCTAATTTGTTTCAGCCTTTGCATGGAATGGCACCGCAGGTTCATTTTAGTTTCGTATTACGTGTGCACCTGCTGTTGAATGCTACATGCTACATTTATTTTTTTCGTTGCCATTTTATACCTTGAGTATGTCTAAATTTGTTTCATTGAGTTTAGAGTAAAGCTTACGGGTTTAGTTGTTTAGGGCTATGTCTATGTGCTTCCATCGGTAGCAAATATTGGCAAGCTATGATCGATACTTTTTGCTTTGTGTTTTTGGGTTGCCCCTAAAGGCAAGCCCTCGTTTATGTGTAGGGCATATTTGAGTATATGTTGGCATATATTCAGATATGCTTTGTGACTGGCTTAAACTGGCTATTCCAAATACTCTCCCCGTCACCCATTCTTCTCGCTATTGCCGTTCTTCTCGCCATGGTAGTGCCAGATACTTTGTTCTATCGAGAACTCAAGTTTTGCCTTTAGCGGTTTTGGCAAAAACTCGTTTACCGACTCAAGTTTTGCCTCTTATGTTTTATGTGGCGAGGTTCTCCTCAAAATATATGTACACAAAACCTCTAATTCAGCTGGTAAAAATATATGTACGCAAAACCTCTAATTCAGCTGGTAATAAGCCATATATCAGACCATATGGTGGCGTGTCGCTGGCTGCAGATCAACAGGGCAATGATATAGGTGATTGCTCTGGAAGTTTGCTAGCCTTGATTTTATAAAAAACCTTGATTTTATAAAAGAAAACATCAAATAAATAAATCGTGATATTTGTCTAGAAGCATTGAAGTAGACCCCATACTTTCTCAACTTTAGTCGTTGGTCTTTGGCTACCTCTAGATATAACTCTTCAATCCTAGTGCTGAGTCTCAGCTTGAGAAACTCTAGGCTCTTTAATCTGATCCTTAGCACCATCTCCTTCGGGCCTAGGAACACCATCGCCAGGAGCCTCCTACTTTATAGCTTGGTGACCTCCCTGCTTCATGTTTCTACAACATACAATTTTTGCGCCTGGGACACATGGTGCTTTATGGATGCTTTTTGGGATGTTCCCCACATTGCCGCAGCAGTCCGCCCGCCTTGATCTAGGTCCTCGCGATGGCCACGGACACGTGCTTCGAGAGAGGCCGCCGCATGGGCAAGTTAGGACCTCCACTTTCCCCCGGAATCGCTGGTTTGATGAGGAATGTCGCGAGTTGAAACACTATCTCCGTCGGATCACTGACCCCATCGAGCGCCCCTAGGCCATATCTCAATACCGCAACTTCCTCAAGAGCAAGAAGGTTGCGTATCTTGCGGAGCGTCAGCACCAAATGTTCTGCCTCTTGGAGCGTCACCCCAGGACTTTTGGAGAGAGGTGCTAAGGAAAACATGGCAGCCCGTGGGAGACGTTACCGCAGAATAGTGGGTCCAGTACTGCAACAATTGTATGATCCTCTAGACAGACAGGCCCTAGTACCCTCACAGACGAGATTGCCCCTAATCATAACAGTGGACGATGTGATCATGGGCCTCCAAAGTCTCGCCAATGGGAAGGCAACAGATTTGAATGGCATGCAAGCGAAACTCCTCAAATGGGCCGGGCCATCAATGGTGTCGGTGCTAACATCAATGTTCAATAAGGCACTATAGGAAGGACTCCCGCCACAGTGGAGTTGTAGCAAGGTTGTCCCCATATACAAGGCCGGGGACCCAAACTGTCCGGCTGATTACCGCACTATAATGGTCACAACTCACTCTTTGCGAAACTTTTGGCTACCATTATTGAGCAGCGCATAACCATATGGGCCGAGAACTCAAAGGTCCGTGCTCTTACCCAGGCAGGCTTCCGCCCTGGGCACTCCACTATTAATCATATATTCGCTCTGCGAACCATCATCGAGGACAGCAGGATTCGTAAACAGGACCTTTACTACTGTTTCATTGATTTCGCCAAAGCTTTTGACATGGTGCCCCGCGACAAGTTGTGGAGCAGACTGTAGCAGCTCGGCACACACTTAGACTTGCAGAATGTGATCTACAAGTTGTATGAGGCATGCTCCAGATGCCTGGTGCCCTTGGAAGAGTCGGTGAACAACAATATTGGAGTGCGCCAAGATTGCTTCCTCTCGCCTACGCTTTTTGGCCTATATATTGACCAGTTCGAGCAGTGGATGGCCGAACACGGGGAATGGGCACCCCGCTGGTACACCACATTGTCAGGCAGCTGATCTATGCTGACGATGTTGACCTCCTGGCGCACATCCTGGAAGACATGCAGCGCCGTCTGGATGCACTTGTCACCTTCTGCCAGCACACCAGCATGCAAGTCAACCTGGCAAAGACTAAGGTCCTGCTCGTCTCATTTTTTCGACACCCACGGACACCCACCTTCACATACCCGGGGCAAACTGTAGAGGTCACTCGCACCTATAAATATTTGGGAATTGAGTTCTCTGCACTGGGATAGCTGCATTTGGCTGGGGGTTGCAGCAGGCTGGGCCTTACACGCCATGCAGAACATCAGTCACCAAGCAGAGCTGTATGCCGGGGACCATCAATCACGCCTCTTCAGAGCTTTGGTTGAGCCGGTTCTCTTGTACGGTGTGGAAGTTTGGGGCCGGTCATATCCGCCACCACCTGGGGCGACCTTGAACGAGTACAGAAGGCTTTCTTAGCGCGCGCACTCGGGGTAAAGTCCACGTGCTATATCAGATACTGCTCCAGGAAATATGTTTCCTCCCGCTTCAGAGAGTGGCCATGTGCCGCCAGCTTCTGTACTTTCAGAAGGTAGTTCGCATGGATGAAGACCGACTACCTAGGATGGCCTTGGCAGTCACGATGGGCCCGCAGCATCTTAAAGCCTGATATATAGAAGGACAAACAGGCACAATGGCTGTCATAGTGGCACATCCAGGCACACAGGTGCGGACCAGTCCGCACAAAGAAGGAGTATGGGGAGTTGAAAACCTACCTGGATGCCTGCTTTCTTAGCAAGCTCTGAGATGCCGAGGCCTTGGCATAGGTCAAGCTGGTGCAGGCAGCAGATGAATCCCACAATCATGCGGGGACCCCAACAATACATGTGCACCCTACTTTCTATGAAAAAGCGCAGGCTGATAGCCTCCATCTGAACGGGGGGCCATCGCCTCCGTATTGAAACGGGACAATGGGCAAGGGAAGCACGTAAGGACGGGACTTGCCAGTGCTGCCGCCAAGGGGTCATTGAAGACGAGCACCATGCTCTGCAAACATGCTCCTCCTATGAACAAATTAGGGTATGGTATCCGCAATTGGTGGTACCGAACTAGCCACTACATCTCTTGCTGAGCACCGATGCGGTGGGAACTCTTGTGTCATATCTTCAGGAGGTCATGGACGAAAGGCATCGGCTCTGCCCTTCTGGCTTGTGATGGCATCCTCGTGTCTGATATACCAGCAAGCCCATTGCTGCCACGGTCCCCACCCCCCTGAAAACCCTTCAGGGCGGGAGTTTTTTCACCCAGGCCGTAATTCGATTGTTGTTTCTCTTTGTATAGGTCCCATACCAATTAGCATCCATGGATGATAAAAATGTTATTCTATTCTATCCTGTTCTTTATGTTTTTGGAAAATATTTTTCTTTTATTTATTTCTTTGATATTTTTCCCTTGAACGCATTGCTAGTACGCTTTGGGATATGAAATTTCAGCGTTAACGAAGTGATCAAAAGAAAGATAAAAATAAATAAGTTTTTCAGCACTACGTGCTTAATGTGTGCTTGGCTGGCACAAAACTGCTCCCCAGCTCCGTGCTTTGACCCTGATATAAATGATATACGAGTTTATGGTCAATTTGGCTTCAGACGCAGACACTCAACACTTGACCACTTAGTGTCCCTGCGTGTAATAGCTGAGGACGCAAAGGGCAATGAAAAACGGAGATTCCTGCCCTTTATTGATCTTGCCAAAGCATTTGATGGAGTAGATAGAGGTTTGAAGCCAGACTTGAAATTTTGGAAGTTCCTTTAGGAATCAGACAAGCAGTAGCATGTTTCTATAAGCAAGTCCGAATTGAACTCTCCTTTCCCTTTGAAGGAGAAGAGAGGGCTTACGCGCAATTGGGGTAAAGCAGGGCTGCCCTTGCTCGCCAACATTATTTGGACTATACATTCACGACATAGAGAGATGGTTTGCTAGATTAGGGGGAGTTGGCGTTAAGGTGGGATGCAATAATATACGATATAAATATGTATATTATACTACCATGTCACTAGCACATGTCGAGTATGACGCATGTACACGACCTCATGAGGCACAACCATTGGGACCACCCATTATATTGAACATATCTATGGAATATGTGAGTATAAGTCATATTGCCATGTGGCAATCACCCGTATGGCCACTAAGCCCTAGGCCTAAAAGCGTGGGACAAAAAGAGGCAGGAACTCTAAAAGTTACTCTTTTCGGGTTCCAGTCTCAGGTGCTCGTATTGCAGCAGTGCTGAATCCATTCCAGCCTCTCAGGAACAATGAAGCTCTCGTTCCGAAGCATCTTCGCCAGCCTCCAAGATCTTCATCCATTTTGGCAGCATGGACGAGTCCCAAGGCATTTTAATCTGACCTTTAGCACCATCCTCTTCGGGCCTAGAAACTCCAAGATCTTTAATCTGATCTTTGGCACCATCTCCTTCGGGCTTAGGAACACCATTGCTAGGAGGCACCTACTTTATAGGTTGGTGACCTCCCTACTTCATGTCCCTGCAACATGTCTGATTATCGTCATCTTGGTTCTTATTGGATCACTGCTCAGACCAGCAATATTGCATTTCAACTCGAGTTTCCTAGAATGGTTCACCTACATCCAGTATTTCGTATTGCTTTGTTGGAGCCATAGACAACCAATTTGTTTCTAGATCAGTTCTCTCTACAACCACTTTCTTTTGAGATTGACGATCATGAAGAATTTGAGGTTCGAGGGATTTTGGGCTCTAAGTTTCTTTTTTGACGTCGATTGGGAAAATACTCCTAAAGTGATCGAATCTGGAAACCTGAGTTCCACTGATATTACCCAGATAAGTCGAGTTCAAGTACTCTGGCTCCAGCTTTGGCAACTCATCGTCGTTGTAGAAGTCGTGTCAGGAGTCTGATGTTCTGCAGCATGACAAAGTCTATAATAATGAAATAAATCTTTGTATCTCTACTTGCCGACATGGTATTATCTACATGTAATTGATGAAATACGAAATGATTAGCAAGCATTGCCATTACCTTTGGATAAATGTTGGATTTCACATGTTATTTGTAGTGCATGCGAACTCCCATATGACAATGTAAAATGCAGATGTAATTTCATGGAATAACATATTGCTAGATATACGCACATCTCAGGAATGCAATGCTAGCAGTGCATTGTTTTGATTCTTTTGGACACTAGGTTTGAAGCCAGATGACTTTACTTTTGGGTGAAAGCATGCTAGGGTGTACAATCTAAACTACTTTTTAGGGACTGCAAAACTACCCAGGAAAGTACCCAGTACTAGGTACTGGGAACTTGAGTAATACCTCCATAAATAATCAATTTAAGCATTGAAGCACTTATTTTTGTCTCTAATAGTATTGTTCTTATCTTAATATCTACATGTTCTTGATTTTTATTTTGATATATTTCTGTTGATTTTGATGGAAAGGAAAAAAATAAAGCGCCAGTTCTGGAAGTACCTCATGTAGGTTCTTTTGAGGGTGCTAAAAGTGGTATACCCTAGCATGCTTTCACCTTTTTACTAATTCATATCTGGAGCCATGCAGGCCTTTAGAATATGACCGTGAGTATTTGACATTGATGACAAATCTTTTGATATAGAACAAAATATATTTCACCTCAATTTCATGGTTGACCTTCTGGCAAGGGTCGTGGTAAAAGCTTGGAAAGAACTTTTAAGAAATCCATATTTATTGAATATTCTTTACAATTTAGCTAGAGAGTTTTGCTTACTACTTGTGCATTGCATGCCACTATGCCGCATGAAAGCATATGGCTTTAAGGAAACCCTCATATGATATTCTCTTGTTCTCAAAGAGAAGAATATGAATGGTATAATTAGGGTCTCAAAACTATGGAAGAATTAGAGATGGAGACATTCACCAATAGGCATGGCTATTTTTTCCTAGATTTTTGTTGGTGGTATAAAGCTTCATCTCCCCATTCATGTGCAAAACAACCACGTGTTGTATGTCATTTATGTGCAGAAGGACCAGAGTTGTTCTACAAGGATGAAAAAAGTGAGTAGCTTGCAATATTGATCAAGTAAGATCTTACTACATGGCTTTGAAGGTTATTAAACAAGATGGCCTGATTGACTGTAAAATGCAAAAATCTTATGAAAGGGCTTATTTTTGTTGAATACATGAACAACACTAAAGGTATTTCTTAAGCTCTTCTGAAATGACATGGATACTAGGCATGAACTTATAAGACGTGATGCCATAAAATTTGCAAGTACGTTGTCATTCTCTGGACTGAGGTACCACAGGGAAATCTCAGCTCTCCATATGTGAGGACGATACTTGCGGACGTGTAACCTACAATCATATAGAAGTGGAAGTCTATATGGAATTAATCTTATATGGTAGTATTGGCCATTATAAACAAGGTTGCATAGTAAATGGGACTGTTGCAGCACTCCCGTTTGAGGATTTCTTGCATAAAATTCTTTTTATATAGCTAAGGAACAACTTAGATAACGGAGATCGGCAAGAAACAAAAACGTCGACTCCCTCTCATAAGAAGCTTAAGTGAATTGTAACTTAATACAAATACTAATGAATTCATGTTATCTTGCTTGCATATATGCTTGCTTTGATGCCTCAAAAACATGACATTCTTGCTACCTATATGACTGCACTCTCTGCTTACAGCAAATATTGCTTTAGCATGACTGCAGAGAACATAAATTTCTCCATGTTTTTCAAAATTTTGTACTGAAAATACACCATTGCTCATGGCAATGGGGGCAATCTGTAGTTCTTTGGCACCTTGTTTCTAAAGGTACCATATTTTAATTATTGTTCTTAGCTTAGGTAATTTAATCCTTAGATGGGCCTAGGTACTATCTTTATCCTTCTCTTTTAATTGCTCACATAGCTGCTCCCATGAGCGCCCCTCTCCCTCTCCCTCTCCCTCTCAACAATGCAACAATTAGGGGATGACATCGATTCTGTGAAAAATCAACCAATCTTGGAAACAAGAGAGAATTATAATGATGAAAACACAAATGATGGTATGGTAATATCAGAGTTCACACAAAAACTTTCAGGCTTCATAGAAGAGCAAGACAGAAAGAACCGAGCACTTAATTTGAGAATGATCGGTCTGACAGAGATCGACAAAGAAAATACCAAGTTTGTAGTGGAGAATATCTTCAAAGAAACATTGAAATTAGTTCAATCTTAGTAAAATAGCGTGCGCCTTGCAGCCGCACAAGTAATTCTAGGATCAGAGGAAGAGGATATCGATTACGCACAGTAATCTTGTCGAGGCCACGGTAATCGACAACCAACCGCAAAGTACCATCCTTCTTGGAGACAAAGAAGATGGGGGCCCCTGCAGGAGACTAAGAATGTCAGATAAATCCAGTCGTAAGATTCTCCTCGATATAGATCCGCAAAACCTCCAACTTCGTTGGTGACAAGGCATAGATAGGACCAAATTGTGGGGTTGTCCCTGGCTATAGATCAATGGGGCAATCATACGATGCTCTGGAAGCTTGTTGGCTTTGGCCTTGTCAAAAACATCGGCAAAATTCTTATACTTATCAGGAAGGACAGGTGCGGACATCACTGAAGCAGAACTAGTCGACGGGTGAACTTGAATCGCAAACGCTGAATTGGGATCTTGTCTTCCCGATCTGATAAACCTATGGAGTGAAATATTCGAGATGTGGAGCTGAGGACGCGAAGAAACCTCCATAGAAATAGGGGTCTGGATAGGAGATGGATCAAGAGCAGGAGGGGGAGCAGGAACTGGAGCAGAGGCAGGAGCAAGAGCAGGAACAGGAACAGGAACTAGAGCAGGAGCAGGAACATGAACAGGATCGGGAGCAGGGACTGGATCAAGACACGGAGCCGAGACAAGAACTAGAATGTGAACGAGCGCAGAATCAGAGGCCCACGATATTTTATGAACTAGAGTAGATGTTAACACAGAGGCAAGAATTGCAGATGAACTGGAACTGGAGCAAGAGTCAACTTCAAAATGATCTAGAGTGCCAATCAATCTGTGGGTTATGCAATTCAAGTGAAGGAAGACCCAAGACCATTGGCACATGTGGACTGGTGATGAGATTGATGGAAATGCTGCATGAAGCTCCCTCGAACAAAACCCGTAGAGGTGCAATACATTCTGTCACTGCGCCCGAGGAGATCTCACGTCCATGAATCACCCCGATAGAACTATGATGCTCTACTCTGCTTCTAGGAATTGCGTGCTTAGTGGCGAACGCGTTATCCATAATGCAAGCATTTGCACCAATATTGAGTTGCGCCAATTCATCTAACTTCATGACCTCTGACTCTAATAATATGGGAAAAACTCTTCACTAACCTTATCTGCTGGAATTTAACTCTTCTGATGTATGGAAAGAGTTTGGAAAATGGCGGCCAACCATTGAGAGACTCCTATTACTCGGACCGGCCCCTGAAGTTGACTGACTCACACACTTAACTGGACATCCCCGAGCGATATGACCATCTCCTCCACAATGAAGGCAAAGGTTGGCCTCCCTCCTATGCTGCTCCTCTGCAGCAGATAAAGGCCCTCAAACAACGCGGTCAATTTGCAACGGCACCAGGCCGTCAGTGGCACTGGATGGAGTAGAGATTGGTACTGCCGGTGCTATCGGAGGGGAAGCCTGATAATGCCTTTCCTGCTTGCGTTCGCAAAGATGATTATCACAACGGACATCTAATCTTATGGCTTCATCCAAGATTCTGGGATCCTTCATATCTTTGACATCCTCGTGGAGCCCTCTTCGAAAGTAGTCCCAAAGAGTCGCATCATCCCAGGCCGTATCTATGGCAATCTGACGGAACTCAGAAGCATAAACTAAAGCCGGACGAGAACCTTGCCTGAGGTTTCCAAGCTTAGTAACTTTTGTGCGCTGCAGTAAACAGGGCAAAATTTTGCAACTCGAGAGCCCCTCTCTTTAGTAAGGGGGCAAAACAACTCAAAGCCGGTCCAAAAAGGAGAGAACCGACAAGTCCGACATGTTCCCAATCAGTGGGATATATGTTGGAGTGGAGCTGAATAACAAGCCAAATCTGATTCAAAAAGCTTCGGAGCTTGGATCTAGTGCCATTAAATTTTGTCGGGCAAACTATTCTTAGGCTCTGATGACCTTCTTTTGGAGCTAGTGGCTAATTCATGAAACATTATCTGTTCCCTAAGCTCCTTATTGTCTAGCTGCAATTGCTGACATACTTGAACCAGTTGTTGCACGTGTTGTAACAATGACGGAATCTCTTTCATAGAGATAAAAGCGCCAAATATGGATAAAGAAATGCTTAGGATCAGAGCAGACAAGAACCGGTAAGGGATTCTGGTTCAAAATATCATGAACCTACGCGAAAACAAGGGAAAAAATGCGAAAAATACGCAAGAAATATGCGAAGAACTTGATATGCAAGGAAGAATGAAGAATACAATGGCCCAGAGGCAAACATGAACATAAGACGGATGCCTAGAAGGCTCATGACTGGCATTGAACCGGAATGATTCGGCAAGAATGAGGCTCCTCTATATATATGCCTACCAACGATCCAGATCGTGCCACTCCAACGGATGAGATCTTGCCAAATCCTACCTCGTGCAACTATATTTTTTTTGCATCCGTTGACGACCATCTTTTGTACATATGAGTATAATGCTCGTATAGTATGAATATCTGTATGGTCGTCACAGATGGAATGTGCTTAAAAAACAGAATTTTGTTGAAGGGGCAAGCATTAACGAGGATTTAACAAAGGAACAATACGTAATGAGGAAAGAGAAAGTAAAGAAATTTAAGAAAGCAAAAAATCAGAACAAAAAGACCTTCTTGAAGGGACAAAGTGTTTGGATCAACGAGGATTTAACAAAGGAACAGTACGTAGTGAGGAAAGAGGAAGTGAAGAAATTTACAAAAGCAAAAAATCAGAACGAAAAGACCTGCTGGAGGAAAAGGAAGGTGGTTATCAGCAACTAGGGATGCGAGACCATCAGAGTCGGCATGTGGAATATCAACATGCTCAAAAATTCAAAAGTAAGTAGTATGTTTGAGGTTCTCAAAAGATTAGACTTGATAATTTTTGCTAAAACATAGGAGCACGAGCAGTTTTCATTGCTTGATATTCACGGTTTTAATAAAATAGCGTCCGTATGGAATGAGATAGGGGACAATTATAGGGGAAATGGAGGGATATCATGTTGAAAGTTAAAGAACAAGATATTTAAAGAACTAAAAGCTAGCAACTCTTAAGCAATACATTTGGATAGAATTTTGGGGCAGAGGACTATATACATAGCAGGATGTTACTATGCACCCTTGCATAAGAAAACATATGATAAGGAAGAAATTGATAAAACATGCCCACTTTTTCAATTGGAACAAGACAGTATAGAAACAGGGTCGCATTTATACCCTGGCGTGCATTCTGGTGCTGACGCGTGTCAGCCCCCAACAATCCGGAATGGAAGTCGGGTCTTCCAATTCCGGATGACTGGTTAACCAGGTAACCATTGATTCTCAGTTAAGATTTCTTTCAATCAATGTTTTTGAATTGATGTTTAACAACAGATTTTTAACAGGTATCTAAACACTGTCAAGTGATAAAACATATTATTTATGGTATAACAGTGTGTAGGCTAGATAACAGTGTAGTAGATAACAGAATTTTATGGCGACAGATTCACAGGTAGTGCTTGTACCATACTAACTATTCACTACTATTCACCTCTGCGACGTCGTCCATTCTAATGCTGCAACCATCCACACGGGAAAAAAAGAAATAAAAACTCTTGAAAAACAGAGCAAACAAAAGCTCTTGAGAAAACATAAGCATCTAATCTTTACCTAAAGTTAAGTATTTCGTCCAAAAACAAACGCAGATTAGACTTAATGTATCACCGACACTGAAGATTTTGCCGGCTGCCTCCAACTTGTGAGACTTTGCAAAGACGAAGCAAAAACTAGCAATGCTTCCTCCCCGGATTTTCCCATCATCGCTACCTGCAATAGAAAAATAACAGAACAAACAAAAGCTCTTGAGAAAACAGAGCTTCAACTTGAAAGAAAAAGCAGAGCATTTTTTAAATCTTTACCTAAAGACAGAGTATTTCGTCCAAAAACAAACGCAGATTAGGCTTAATGTATCGCCGACACTGAAGATCTTGCTGGCTGCCTCCAACTTGTGAGACTTTGCTGAAGATTTTGCCGGCTGCTTCCAACTTGTGAGACTTTGCAAAGACAGAGCAAAAACTGCTTCTTCCCCCGGATTTTCCCATCGCCGCTACCTGCAACAGAAAAATAACTCATCATAATCCTTAAGAACTCGTCAAAATCTTTTAAAACATGCGGTAACAAATACCTGTAGCATTTTACTCCAACTTCGCTCCTAGAAGAAACTGCTAAAGCTAAAGAACAAGAATCAGCTCGAGCAGCTAGAAAAACCTTTAAACTTGCGAAAATAAAGGCGCAAATGCCAGCGCCTTCGTCATTCGGACCGAAAGACTCCTAGGATGCACAACGGCCTCCTATGCGCCTTGACGGAGCCATGCAGCAGGGGAAAAGGGGAGCGAATTTGCTCCCCTGTTTCTATATTGATAGGGGAAGGGAAATGCGTCGCATTTTCCGGTCCAGCCGGTGACCCGCTCCCGGCTACCGCCGGTCGCGGGGCCCCACCGTCTGGACCGGAAAATGCTCCCCATCTTCCCTTCCCCCATACATTATCCAACTGTCTGCAAATGGGGTTGTAATACTAGTAGGAGACTTTAATGGGAGGACTACCAATAGACAATCTTCAATTTTAAGTCAGAGTGGAGACCTGTTGTGGATGGAGGAGATGGACGAGAAAGACTTACAGTTAGCAGGGTGGGATAGGCAGTCAGAGGACAAAGCATACATCACATAGATAGGAAGAAAGTTGTTGGATATGTGCAATGGTTTGGATCTGAGGATCTACAATAGATTGGGACGGTTTCTAAAAACCAAAAAAACTACTCGCAAAGGTAGGAGTGTCGTAGACTATGCCACGAACTTACGCAAAGAACAAGGAACATACGTGAAAAACATGCAAGAAATACGCAAACAATCGCATGGGAACTTTGCTCTAACAAAAAGTTCAATTAGGCTGACTTCAACCGTCAATTGCTTGCACGTGGATGGTAGCGATGGTATGTGTTGCAGAATGCAAACCAGAATGTTAAGTAGCGGGCAAAAGATGAATTGTTGACACATGTCACAAAGATATTGGCTCTTATGGCTGAAAACAACCTAACCGAACTTTCCCTCCTCCGTAATGCATGGTTGGGTGCAATTACGCCATAATTACATGTAAATTATATTATGGAATGATATTTTGTGTAAAATGCTAGCTGTAAGCCACTCCATTCAACGTAATTGCACCCCAACTATGCATTACG
>JAANSK020020356.1:0-18110 GCA_011763485.2 Isoetes engelmannii
AGGATTTGGCATGAGAACGGACGGCCACGATCTGTGCAGGGGGCTGACATGTGTCAGTACGGCAAAACGGAGGCCCCTCGAACGGATTCCGTCGAAAATTGGGGGTGATCCCGGAGGTCGGAATTAACACCTCCGGGATCACCCAAACCAGAGTAATATTATCCTCACCTTTATAAAATACTCTTCCCCGCAATCGCACAAGGTTAAGCATGTGCGGAATTCTTGGATAAGAGAAAGCCCCTCTGGGCTTGATTCCAGAGGGGAAAGCAGGCCGACGCACGGAGCGCGGAGGTCTGCTTGACCCTCCAGAATCAAGCCCAGAGGGGCTTTGCCCTAACGTAAAGACAAGTTAAAAGCCATTCAGGGGGCAAAAACAACGAAATGCTGGGTAAGAACAGCAGAATTGGGAGAAACGCAGTTCGGAAACAAAGTTTTGCTTCCGTTGAAAATTTTCAACGAACATTCTTTAGAAGAAATGGTGCATCGTGGTTGGCTCCTGGCCTGCACGTGTCTTTACAACTTGGGGGAACAACAATACTGTGGAAGATTGTCCAGGGACATTAAAAAATTTATCTATCTATCTTTTTTATTAATTAAAAAAAAAAATTATTTACTCTATTTTATTATGTTCCATAGATTCGGCATCACATGTCACAAACACAATACATAGATAACTACAAACAAACAAACGTCAGATTTGGAATTGACTGGACCATGTCAGCACCAATCCTCCACCTCATGTTGTTTCTACCAAATCCGACGATGTGTTCTATAGCTGAGCTCGGAATTCTGCCCTTGTTGCTCCAGTATCTCGTTTTCCCATTCGAATCTAATAATTCTAATTGTATTTTCATATCTGAGGTCTAAGTATGGCAGTCAGACATTCCCATTTGATCACTCGGTTGAACTCCTTGCGTGGAAAGAAGGGGGCTCATTTGTATCATAGTTTCAATAAGCCAAGGGGTTGTGAAAATTCCATGTCCAACAAGTTTCAGGAAGATAATATGAGACTGATGTCAAAACTGGCTCGAAAATTTTGTAGCTTAGAGGCGCCTGACACAGAGGTATGCAATTACTATTATAAAAGTATGCAATTCCTATTATGATATGCTTCTGGCATATCTACGGAATTTTGGCATTTTTTTTATGTTCCCGTTCATAGGTTAGTCTTGCATGGATTACCAGCTATGGTAACTTTGGTCAAGTAAAGAAAATTATATGTTTTACCAATTTTTAAATCACCATCTTGGTTGGCAGCTTTTGGATTTCCCTGGAGCTAGGACATCATTCACCTCTTCCCTTCATTTCATCAGCGAGCACGCACCTGAACAAATTCCATGCTATCGTTTGTTAGATGAATATGGACAGCCCATTAACAAGCAGGAATCTTTGCAGGTGAGGTAATGAATTGCACTAACTAATCTGTATTTTCTCACAACGTGATTCCAATTTGTATTCTTTCTGAAAGATTGTAAAAATTCAACTTCAGGTAGACAAAGAGTTATGCCTGAAGATGTACCAAACAATGATGTACTTGCAAACCATGGACACCATATTTTATGAAGCTCAAAGGCAAGGGCGATTTTCTTTTTATGTTACTAATTTTGGGGAAGAAGCGCTTAATGTTGCATCTGCAGCTGCCCTTTCAATGGAGGATGTCATATTTCCTCAGGTAAAATTGATTGAAGGTGCTATAAAATATGGGCTAATCTGCTATATGTGAACTGATTCCTGTACTTTCGATTACGCAGTATCGAGAGCATGGTGTGCTAATGTGGAGAGGATTCACACTACATGAATTTGCAAACCAGTGCTTTAGCAACGAGGCAGATTATGGGAAAGGGCGACAGATGCCTATACACTATGGTTCCAAAGATCTGAACTATTTTACCGTTTCTTCTCCAATTGCGTATGTTACTAGATCCGGATAATACTATACTTGCCTATGATTAAATAAACAACAGGATAGTTGGTTAGGAATGCTTTTTGGATTGAGATCTATATGCATTAATTTCTTATTGGTAAAAACTTTTATTTCCTTGATTCTTTTATTGGCTAAATTGCAGTACTCATACTTTTCTGCACCTTCTCTCTCCTTGAAAGAAGGTTTGGTCTGTGAAGTATGCTGGTATATGTGAGATACGAGAGAAAAATTATGGTAATTGACATCTTGTCAAAAATTTGTGGTGATTGACATTTTTTAAAGGAGTTATTCACCACAAGGCTAAGGTGCAATTATACTGAAATTGATAGGGAAAATGCCATTGAGCTTATCATTTTGCCTTTCATGTGAAGCTCCATTCGACTACAACACGACAGTATCTGCACAATATACTTGTAAAAGTTTGTCCTTTTCCAAGTGATGCTTTTCTTGATCTTGTAGCTGTTGCTTTGATGGCCTTCCCAAGTTTCTGATCTACATATATTCGTGTTATGATGCAAGGAAAGGTTGAAAGCAATGATATTTACCAGAAGATGCAGTGGATCTTGAGAGTATGATAAAATGTGGGCATGCCATAATCATTTGCAAGGAGGTTTACATAGGCTATATAGAAGTTTCTTTCTAATATTTTGCTGGCCGCCTATAATGCACCCTTCAACTGGCTTTTATTGTAAAGTAAACTGAAAAGAGATTACTTGCGGGAAAACTGGCATATACTGTACTGCTAGACGAGTGGGAGAGATTGTGCCATATCACTTTATCAAATTCGTTAGACAAGATCTTAATTAGTGTTCTGCATACTGCTCTTTTCTATTCTTCATTCATCTTTCTATCTATTTCATCTTTGACTTCCCATACTATCATGGATTTCAAAAGAGACGATAACTTTATGAGGGAGCCTGATAAGCAAAACTTGATTGTATTCCTTTCGGCTATAAGAAGTGCTTGAGAAGACTCCGGAGGAGGGATTCACAGTCACAGATTTTTTTTGAGGAAGCTCAAGTAAAGACTGATCTGAGAAGATGCTGAGCCTCATGAAAGATTTAAAGAAGCAGCTTGGCATATATTTGGCAATCTTTTCATCTATGAATGTTTATTCATCAAGGTGGAGTATGGGAAGTATTGGGGACCAAAGTGCTAATTAATATTTCTTTCGCCATTTGTTCATTTGCTTGAAAATTTACCATAGGGAGTATCTGCAAATTCATTATAGCAGCACACAGACGGGACACTTCGAACTCCTTTGCAGAAGGAGATGATATGGTTTACGTTTGGTTTAGCATATGTTAGTTGTAGCCTGGCAGTGAGATTCCAGGAGCCCAATCTTGAATGACGATCTTGAGGAAAATATATATGGAGCAGCCAAAAGGCTTGTGGAACATGGAGTCGAACTTAGCGTGTAGGTCGAAGAAAGGTTTGTTTGCCTTAAAACGGGCCCTTAGATGCTTCCATGCAAAGATCAATCTGTTTTTCTGGTTCAGAGTAGGTCTAGGGCATAATTAACCTTTACTTCAAGTCTAAATATTATGAATGGTGTTATATGTACATGGCAGATATTGACGTGTGATGCAAGAATATTTTGGCAGATCAAAGATTGTTTGAAAGCAAAATTCAAGTTCACTTTTTTTGGTCTGCTGCATTTTTTGTTTGGGAGTAGAGCATCACACAGTTGGTATTCGCTTTAAACAAGATATATGAGGGAGATTGGAAACATTCTGCATGGGAGGCTGTAAATCAATTGCTAATGAAACACACACTGGAGAGGCATGCAGTCGTAAATTTTATAGTAAAGGCAGCTTGTTGGCTCAGTGATTTATACACAACCATTACTCCACCTTACATCACCCTTACAATAGGACTGCTGGGTAGGTTCATACAGCATCCTTGGAGGAATCATTGGATTGCAGCCAAAAAGATATGTCTATGTGAAAATACATCTCATGAAGGATTGTTTTGTAATGGTTCTGATATAGAAACTTCACTGTCTTATACAGATGCAGACACTGCTGCAAACAACTAGATCGTATAAAGTGTACCACATGGCATGCTTTTAGAGGAAAATGATGCTATTAGTTTTAAAGGAACAAGTTTTAGACTGGAGAGGCAGAGTATAGTCGTTATGTACTTAGGGATGTTATGCTTGTTCATTTGCTCCAGGATCTGCAAGTCATAGCTTCCTCATTCATTTGCATTTTTTTTGTAATACAAGGGAAAATTGATTTGAAGAAAGAACGATGGTATTCAATTCCATTATGATAATTCCAGTACAATTAGTTAGACGAGATACAGATGAGGAGTGCCATCCAGCCACTAAACGGTTGGAAATGTGTAAGAAACAACTTAGGGCCTCCTGAACCTCAATATTGTCCTACAAGCCAAAATCAGCATATATTGTTTTCTAAAAGTATTTTCAGGTACAGATTCAGGGATATATGAAAACCTTATTGAGATGTCACAGGTGTAATCCGATGATTAATTAGAGTTCAGTTGCAGGGCATTGACATTCTATCTGAAACTGCAGGAGCTTACTGTACTATAGATGAGTGTGGCAGAGAAATGTTTCACGTGAACTTCATGACATCGTTATGAGATGTCATCATTACGAGACATCAATCAGTGATTTTGACATCTACTCTTGACTATTTTCTCGTGATTCATCATTGCAATGATTCATCTCGTGACTTAACTGTCTATTAACAAAACGATCTCAACTTCTAGGGTATTTGTCCTTAATTTTTCACAGACCATCTTAGCTGGTCGTATCACTTCTTCTAGGTGCAGTCTTCTTCTGGTTTCTTGGATTGGAGTAGTATGGTCGTAGTTGCTTCATGTTTACTTTTCGTACACTCAGGACCATGCTAGCTCGTTTGGGTTCATATATGACTCCTCTTACCACATCGTATCACTTCTTCTATTCATTGTTACAACTTGGATTTGTGAGCAAAATACACCTTTCCGTTGTTGGTTGCATCCCTCTGCGATATTCCCTCCTTGATTCTGAGAGCCCAACTTAGGTATCTGATGGATGTTATTTCCAGGAAATTTGCGAGCACGCTTCCTGTTAAGTCATTTCTGCTGCTCATGTTCATGCATTGCCAAAACACTTCTTGTCAGTTAAATGAAAACTCATTGTGAAGTAAGTATCTATGTTAGCCCGACTAGCTAAATTGTGACCCACTATTTCTTTTTTGCAGCACACAGCTTCCACATGCAGTTGGGGCAGCTTATGCACTGAAGATGGATGGGAAACCGGCATGCACTGTCACTTATTTTGGTGACGGAGGAAGCAGTGAGGTAGTTTTTAATACCAGCAAGATTCTTAAAACTGGTTCGTTTAGCATTCTCTTAGGAGTATATGAATAAAATCAACCATGACAAGCAATTAGATGGACATCACAATCAGATTCAAATTCATGATATTGATAGGCCAGGAATATTAAGATATCATCCTTGTCATATAAGATCAACAGGATGCGAGGAGCAACAAACATCACATTATAGTTCTGCTGTCATGGGTATTATTGAGATAAAGGCATTCTACTGATTTAAATCATTTAATGATCTTGCCCTATCCTCTTTCTTAGAACCTTTAGCAGCTGGTAATATTCTGCTTACCACTTATTTCATGTTCCAGCTGGTTTAGTAATAAGTGGTACTGTTTTTTTCTTTACTAGGGGGACTTCCATGGGGCAATGAACTTTGCAGCAGTAATGGAAGTGCCTGTGCTATTTATTTGTCGGAACAATGGATGGGCAATTAGTACTCCATCATCAGATCAATATAGAAGTAGGTCCATTATGGTTTAGCATTTGTTTACTTGGCTTTGGTGCTGTATCTTACTTTTGTTATATTCCAGGTGATGGTGTGGCTGCAAAGGGCCGTGCATATGGTATGAAGAGCATCAGGGTTGATGGCAATGATGCCTTGGCTACGTATTCCTGTGTCAAGGAGGCCAGAAAAATGGCCATTGAGGAGAGCAGGCCAATACTCATTGAGGTGAGTAAAGTCAGTTTTGTGAAAAAGACGTGCATTTTTGCAATGTTTTAAAAGTAGCCCACTCTTAAAACATTCTTTGGCTTAAAAGAGATTTAATATCTTATTCAGTAGTTGGGTTCTCTTAATTACTGCAAGTGATCCATCATAAATGTCCCTGCGTGAATCCCCCCACCTACTATAACCAATTTTTTTGTCCATGATTGTGCCAGTTACAGTCTTGTATAAATCGTTAAGAATCTCCATGCTTAACGTAACCTCCATCTCCCTCCTTATGCACCCTATCAAGGCTTGAAAACTATGCCAAGGTTCTTCAAAGTTTGGAAGAATTTCTTTCAAGCAATGTAGTTATCTGCCATTACAATGGGATTCTTAGAGGACTTCTAAATGGGTCCATCTAGTCTAGATTTGAATCAAGGATTAGAGAACAATAAAACGATTTCCTAAGGAGGCGTGATCCATACACCAAATCACAAGAGCAGATTAAGAAACAGAGATGTTCTAGTTTTGTTTATTTCATGGTGTTATTCTGATTATTTTACAGCTATGATTGGAAAACTTTTAAGATCACGCTAAATTTGGGAATGTTCCTTATTTTGGTCAAAAAAATAAATTCAAAAGTGTTCCACAAACCAAGAATGCATTCTAGGCGAATTTGATTTGATTTGTTTTGTCTTAATCAGTTTTGTGTGTGCCTTGATTTATGAGGAACCTACATCTTTACGATATCCTTCATATGGTCCATTGATTCTCCTTCTCGAAATCTGGAAAGCTATTTATTCGCATTTGTAGTTACAATGGATGAGTTGTGCATTTTAATGCAGACCTACATTTTTACACTAAGCAAGAAAGGTGTAATTGAGTAAGTGGTGCCCTTAAATTGCCGTATTAACTGCTGAATAGAAGAATGCTTAAATTGGTGCAGCTGGATGAGGGTGGCAATATTGGTGGCTGCACTACACTTTTCATGATTCAGTTATTATGATCTGTGAACCATGCTCACTATTCCATCTTGATTGCAGGCACTAACCTACCGAGTTGGACATCATTCAACATCAGATGATTCAACCAAATATAGAAGTGGCCAGGAGATTGCACACTGGAGAAGTGTGCGTGATCCAGTAATTCGTTTCAGAAGATGGTTAGAGTACAAAGATTGGTGGAGCATGCAAGATGAAATGAAACTAAAGGAGACGTCAAGAAAGGAGGTAGGGTTGCCTTGGGCTTTAGAATAAAAAAGTCAAAGCATTCTCCTAAGTGATCTTGCAATTGTTGGAGGTCCATCAAAAATAAAAAAAAACCAAAATAAAAAGAAAAGGAGAATACAATGAGAAACATGTGATAGTTCTGCAATTTAAAATTAGGTGTGACATTCGCGACTTTTGTGCATTTGTTTGGAGGATGTCATAAATGTCTGCTTCCTGGAATATCTATACATTGTCAAAGTTACAACACTTGCTAATAATAACTTATAGCTCGCATTGGACATTCTAAGCGTTAAACATTCCAAGCAGATTGTCCATGTTGATATTTATGGCATATGTTGATTTGCAGGTGATAGAAGCTATGTCAAGTGCAGAGTGCAAGAATAAGCCATTGTTGTCCCATCTTTTTGCTGATGTATATGATACCCAGCCAACAAATTTAAAGGAGCAAGAAAAGAAGTTAAGATCGATTGTTTCTCGCCATCCGGATGATTATCCAGCAGATGTTGGGCTGTAGTTGCTTATTGAGAAAGCCCAATTGTATATATTTGTTAATGCTGCTATTGCGAGCACTGCATCGATGTAAAATATAGAGGCAGGTAAAATTAAAACCACCAGAGCCATGTAAAATATGACATTGATGGAAGGTTGGCAAAGCTGCACCACCTTCAAATCTATATTTGGTTATAGACAAACAATCAATATACATTGTTCCAATTTTATTGAGGATAAAAGTTGGATCCAAGTTGAATTAGCTTCTGGAAGATCCTTCTGCTGAAGTGCTCTTCCGCATACATAGTACATGATTACATATTGTACATGATCACATTGTTGATAAGTCCGTGCAGCTCAAACCTAATGTGGATTTATAGTGGGTAGATCAGCGATTGGCGGTCTAGTCAATGTTAATAGCTGAGCGTACCCTGAAAGCAGATAATGCATCCCAATTGCAGAACTGTATCTTTATACATTAAGATAATGCCAGCCAAGTTTCATCGTCCCCATCCCTATTACCTCCGTTTCTTTTTGCTTCTTGTTGAGAAGCTTCTAGTGTGGGACAAGGAAACCCATATACTTTGATAGGCAAACTTCCTGGAAAAGTTTTCCCTATCTAAAATCCGCCTACGTGGCTTTCTGCTCCATATCCAAACACGTTTTAACACGTGGCACTTTTGCTATCCGTGGACTGTCTAAAAGTTTCGATTTAGGGTGGAATCACACCACCAAAAATTACTGTTCTTGCTTCTTGGCCAGGGGATTTTGATGCACAGAAAGCCTTATCACATTAGAACCCGCCAGAATCACAGAAGCAAATTAGAGAATCATAGAAACAAGAATCGAAGAAACGAATCACAAAAAATGGAAATCTGAGAAGCGAATCACAACAAGCTTAATCCAAGCTGGCTATCTTGACAAAACTTTGGCGGACTCCTTCCCCCGGCAGGATTTCTTCTACCGGACATGTTTAGGGCACCATAGTGTGATACAAAGCAGACGGACAACTCCGACATGGCATGTTGCCCTTGGGCCACGTCTGTTCTGATTTCTTCTCCTTCTGGTAGTGTGATTCCACCCTTATTACATTTTAAACAGAATTAAAGGCAACCAACCACGTTTTGACACGTGGAATTCGATTTCTTATATTTTAAACAGAATTAAAGGCAACCAACCACGTTTTGACACGTAGCACTATTTTCTATCCCTGCCTAAAAGTTTCTATTTGTTACATTGAAAATAGTATCAAAGGTAACCGTTGTTAAGAATGGATAGTAACAAATGCAGAATAAAGGGTAAATTATAACAGATTGGAAAGTAAAAGCTATCAGAAAGCATAGTTGGAACATTATATTGAAATTTCAGTAACAACATTCTATACAACAAGTTCAGCAAAAATACTGTATTCAACTCCAATAAAAGAAATTCCAGGTATGATCATATGCTCACAGCCAAAAAACTAATGAGGAAGGAGAGGCCGACACGAACCGCATGCTTGGAATTCAGCGCAGGGCTTGGTTGTGTAGAAGGCAGAGTAGAGGGTTCTGGTGAGGCCGTTTGTAGCAGGGATGTGCTTTCGGCCACTCAGCCCTCCAGCTCTTGTGGGCCTTTTTTGCCATCTCGTTTGTTCTATTTGCATGTCCGCCGTAGTTTCTCGTGTTGCAAGGCGGATGCTGCTACGACCAATAGCATATAGGTCACGGCTTCATGTGAAGGGTGGTTTCATGTCCTGCATTTGTCCATCGTTTTTCCCTTGCCTTCGACTTCTGCAAGTACGCATGTTAGAGGAGCTGAAGTAGGTCGATTTAGAGCTTGAAGTGTTGCAGATTGATGAGGTAGTGGAATTGAATTTTTGATCTGGCTTGCGGGAGGCAATGAGCAGCCTGCTTGAGCGCAACCCTCATGTGAAGCTTGGGATGTTCTTGCTTGCTTTGATGTATACAGGAAAGGCCAGTTACATGCCTTTCCTGGCATGGAAACCTGCCGACGCGCGCAGCGCGGAGGCAGGTTGACATGCCAGGGAAGGCATGTAACTGGCCTTCCCTGTAACGTGGAAAACGGTTAGGAGCAGTTCTGCAGCGCCGGAATGCAAGTAGAAGCGCCAGAATTCAAGTAGAAGCTCCGGAATGCAAGTAGATCTGTGGAATGCAAGTAGAAGCGCCGCAACGCACACCAAGTTTTTTCGTTGAAGTTCCTGGATTTGAAACAGCCCCAAAAAGTTCCACGTGGCATTGCGTCATTGGACATAAAGGGCAGAACTGCTCCTAACCGGTTTTTACGTATTGTATTAAATCCAGTACATATTTAGGCGGCAAAATGTCTGGTAGAGGTTAAAGTATTTTTCGAACCCTTGGTTGTTCCAATGTGTTTTGGACATGAACGTGTTAAGATCGTGAGATTCTTTGTAAAGAAGTCCCAGTCTTGAAAGATTGCTGGGCTTCGATCTGGAATATAATCAGAAGAACTCGTTATAGTAGTAGACATAAAGATCTGGGAACAGGGTTCTATCTTATCTGAGTCTGGCAGATGGCAATGCACGAAATGACTGGGATACAGGATTGAATTTCTTCTGCAAACGGTACTCTCGGATTTAAATCTCATTTCTCAAGCATATCCATCATATGCAGTCACATGGAAACTAAGTAAGGATAGAGTAAAAAAACTCGGCAGTAAACAAGCAATAGAAATCAATCCTGCTATAGAGTGCTTAGTGTTATTGTATCTCTTATCTTAAGGGATATAGTTGAATCGGTTTTTCTTCCGGAAGCTGCCGGAGTTCTTTCGGCAGAAAACCTAGAAGCTGTGTCCAAGCAGATACTATAATTTTACGTCCAAATTGCATGGCATATGCTTGGAGTCCATGAGCTGAGCTTCTCCTTAAGCCAGGGAATCTTCCATGTGATATGCGTGTGAGATAGAACTCTGATTTGGTTCTTGAACAGGAAATTAGGGCGTATAAATTGGTTTGCATTTCTAACCCTGGCGCTTAGATTTTTGCTTTTTTGCTGAATCATCGAATTTGTTAGGGTTGTTCCAAGCTTTTTTTGGTCTTGGAGGCTTGGGCTTTTGTCACAGGCAGATGTTTTGTGATGTATCAGGCGATCAGGGGCAGGCATTCCTTTCAGAGTGCTGGAGGAGGAGCAAGAACTAGATTGATGTAGTTTTCTTTAAATTAATTTTTAACAGAACATATCAAGAATTAGATACTGTAGTTTTCATTCCAATAGCAGTTTCAATGCATGTACAATCTTCAACCAGGATTGTTCTTCAGCAAAAGTGCAGGTACATTTTTTGATTTGAAAGATTCAACTGATCTACCAGGGCGATTCATTCTTTTTGGATGCTCAAAGTGAAATGGGATAAAAAACTAGCTTACTATCCTTACCAAAACTGTATTCGACATAAGGTAAAACTATCATTTTTCTTCAAGCACAATGGTTCAAGTCCCTGAGGGAAGTCAATGGGCTTGACTTGAGTTAAATGGAAGTTATCAATTTTATCATGCTAAAACAGCTCTTTATTTTGTAACGAGGTTACCACAAGCACTCTGAAGAGGTACATGGTAATTCAATACATACAGCAGATTTCCAGACAAGAAAGTTCTGCCCGTATGAAAAAATTGCAGAAGACGAGGTGATATCAGGTGACTTCTCTTTATTTTCTAGTCTCTATGTAAGGAATCTACATGGGTGTTCTCAGCATGGTTGAATAATTCCATGCACATGCTATAACTTTGTTTAAGATTTGTCCAGAGTTTTATGACTTGGCCTAGAGTTGACAAAGGATTTGTTTTTGAATTGACAAGGATGCACAAAACCCTAGGCAATGCCAGGCTTGGCTTCTAAACAATTTATGAATCAAAATTATTAAGGTCAGTTCCATCTGAGTTCATATTCTTCGATTGAGTAAGTGCTCCCAACTGTGGAGTTCCATTAGCACAAGCCACACACTCCTCATTGATGGCCTCATCTCTGGTTCCCTTTGCATGCATAGAATAGCAGTGCGAGCCATTACCAATGCCTCTTCTTTTTTGAATTTCCCTTCTAATCTCCCATCCACCAGCTCTAGCAGTTCATAATCATTATATTCTTCTTGTCGTCGATCAGAATTTACCATCAAATCATGAGGATTTGAACCACTCAGCAACACCATTAGCACCATCCCGAAACTGTACACATCCACCTTCTCAGACAATTTGTTATCCCTCATGTATTCTGCACAAAATTAGTCAAAGATCAGTTCAAGCATATCACATGTTTGTGTTCAAAACAGTAGGAATTCATGACCAACCTGGTGCAATGTATCCAACAGTGCCTGTTAGAGTGTTGGAAACCTTGTTCACCTTGTCCTTGAATAGGGCTGCAAGTCCAAAATCTGCAACATAAGCATGGAATTGAGCATCCAGAAGAATGTTGGCAGGTTTTATGTCTCTATGAATGACATGGTACTTAGATTCATCATGCAGGTATGCAAGACCACAGGCTGCATCCACAGCTATTTTCTGTCTGGTTTCCCAGTCCAGTAAAGGGGCTTCGTGGCTAAAGAGCAAACTGTGCAAACTTCCCATTTCCATGTAATCATAAACAAGTAATGAAGCACTTGGAGTGATGCAGTATCCCTTGATGCCCACAAGGTTCTTGTGTTGAAGCTTGGACAGAATAGCAACCTCCTTTTTGAAAGTCTCTTTATTCTCCTTATTTTGCTTTCTGAGGCATTTGATTGCAACCACTGCGCCACTTTTTAGAGTTCCCTTGTATACCATCCCATATGCTCCACTTCCTAGTAACAATTTCTCATCAAACCCATTAGTGGCCTTGAGCAATTCTTTGTAAGTGTAAACATTTGGTCCTATCTTGAAAGACCTGATTCCTGCTAATTGAGAAAGGAAGGAAGATTTGGAAATCTGAGATCCCGGCTCTATACTCACAACAGCTGAACTCTTTGAAGCAGGTTTTCTGTGCCAAATGATATACCAGCCTAATAACAGGAAAATTATTATCAATCCTCCAGCTGCTGCTGGCAAAGTTATGGCCAGCAATCTTTTCCTAGTGTGTGCTGATCTTCGTACTGAAGATTTAAACAGAGGAGATACAGAAATTGCTGAAATCATGGGACCAGTGCCAATCTCATAATAATAATTACCTAGGTTGCAGATGAATTCGATAGAAAGACTTCCATTTGTAACATTGGCCTGAGTTGAGAAGACATAAGGGGATGCATAACCCACCTCTTCATATACGCTCAAATCCTTGATGACGAGATTTTGCTGAACAATGACATCAAAACTCCGTGAGTTCCAGAGATATATAATCTCTGCGAAATAAAGGGTAATATTGTAGGAACCGGCCAAGAGCTGGGTGCCATGGAATGCAAGGTAACTAGATGACCACCTCATGCTGGTGAAGGGTTCTTGAAGACCTGCTGTATCAATAACATGATAGATTGCACTGCCCGTGGGAGTCACAGGAGTTCCACCTGTATAGGTTCCAGCCTTTTGACCAGAAGTCTCCACAACCCACATGCCAGCTGTAGAAATTCCTGCAGAATCGCTGTAATTTGCATCTGCTGCAAAATGTTTGTTGTTATAGACAGCTGCAGAACCCCCTGCATTGATATAAAAGCCCGAATTCTTCATGGGAAGTGTAGCTGGGAAGCATCCCTCCAGTGTTGCAGAGGAGTTTTGTGGGACTGTGCAATCCAGCTCATTGTTTGTTTGGTTTTTGAAAAAATTGAAGTGGTAATTGATTCGCGCTGAGGATATGGAAGCTCTGAGCTGAATGAGGCTGTCTACGGACCCAGTAAGAGAATTATGGGAAATATCAAGTAGCTGAAGTGAGGTTAGAGATTGAACTGTGTTTGGAATGGTGCCATTTAGATTGTTATGGCACAGAATAATGATTTGAAGAGTGGATACTATGAGGCTAGAAGGAATCGTGCCCGAAAATTGGTTGAAACCGAGGTCCAACTCTGTTAGCTTAGGAAATGAAAAATCTGGAAGAGCTCCATCTAGCTTATTCCTCTGCAACCATAGCTTGCTAAGATTCTTCAAGCCCTCCAAAAAAGTAATGCCTCCTGTGAGATGGTTGTTGGACAATTTAAGCTCAGTCAAATGCGCCAGATTTGCCAAGGATCTAGGTATCGCTCCAGAAAGATTATTTGCATTCAGCTTTAAATAAGATAGCTGTGACAAATTCCCAAGAGATTCAGGTATGGCTCCTTGAAATCTATTCAACTGGATGGAAATATCTGTGAGGTTAGAGAGATTGCCTAAAAAAGCAGGAATTGAACCTGTAAAATTATTATTGTCCAGATGAATAACTTTGAGGTTGATGAGGTGGGAAAACTCAGGAGGTATGGAGCCTGTGAGGCTGTTAGTTCCGAGGTTAAGATTCTGGAGAGTAGTTATTTTTCCAATAGAAGGTGGTATGGTGCCAACCAAACGGTTGCTCCAGAGCGCCAGTTTTGTGAGGGAAGTTAAGTTAGAGATTGAAGTGGGAATGCTGCCTGTAAGTCCCTTCTGGCCCAGTTTAAGCTCCACAATATTTCTGCCCATTTCATCACACACCACTCCCTCCCATGAAGCCGTGCATGGATCTGTACTGAAATTCCACTGGGAAATGTTGAGGGACTGGGCCAAATCTGCCAGTGCTGACAGTTCAGATTGTGGTGCTGCATTTGCACAGATTATGTTTATGGCTGTATATAGGAAGATGATACATCCAATCGTACTGGATCCCCACATTTGGCTTCCGTCTCTAGCAAGAGTTTGATAACAAGTCTTCCCACTAGCACCCAATACATTTCTGTCTGTGTTGTGGAATTCTTAGTGGCAGGTTCAACAAAAGAGTACCACGTCTGAGCTGTATGGTGGGTTTGACTTCTTTTCATATATAGTAATTAGTAACAGTCTAGGGCGCTTGTGGAATATTTTGGAAAGCGGGTCAAATTTGTCTATGAATATGCTCAGAGGCAATTACGTGAGAAATAATGTTCCTTTATGGGCAAACCAGTGCCCGAACTCTCCCCATGACATTTCATGGCGACATGACATTTTAAGGCCATCAGCATATTATAAAGACTAATCTAAAGCTGACATTTGGCTTTAGATTAGTCCTTATTTATCTAAAGCTGTACTGGATCCCCACATTTGGCTTCCGTCTCCAGCAAGAGTTGGATAACAAGTCCGAGCGCCTTAAATATCTCACGCTGTGTGGTTGAGCCAAAAGAAAATACACGGTATTTTTTTGGAGTTGACCGAGTTTTTGTGTCTTGCCATGTTTGAGCCATATAGAAAAAGAAAAAAAACACATGGCATTTTTATGGACTTAGAGGATTTTTCTGGATTTAAGGCTGGCTCAACACCATTACGTGCGTTATTTATGGTGCTCGTAACGAGTCCTCCCACTAGCACCTAATACATTTTTGTCTAAGTGGAATTCTTAGTGGCAGGCCCAATGGAAGAGTACCACCTCTGACTGTTTGTATGGTGGTTTGACTTCAACCACCATGCGTATATGATTTAGTTTTGAACTTTGCTTTTCTTAGTAATTAGTAACAATCTAGGGCAGGGCGATTGTGGAATATTTTGGAAAGGGGTCAAATTTGTCTATGAATATGCCGAGGGGCAATTACGTATACAGGAATGGCAATGTGCCTTAAATTTCGGTGTGGAAGAAGTGTTGACGCGCGGCACTTCTAATAAGGTCTAATCTAAAGCCGACATTTGGCTTTAGATTAGTTCTTATTTATCTAAAGCTGTATGGATACCCACATTTGTCTTCTGTCTCCAGCAAGAGTTGGATAACAAGTCCGAGCGCCTTAAATATCTCACACCGTGTGTTTGAGCCAAAAGAAAATACACGGTGTTTTTCTGGACTTTGATCGATTTTTTGTGTCTTGACATGTTTGAGCCATTTAGAAAAAGAAAAACACACGGCGTTTTTGTGGACTTAGCGGATTTTTTTCTGGATTTAAGGCTGGCTCAACACGACTACGTGCGTTATTTATGGCGCTCGTAACGAGTCCTCCCGCTAGCACCCAATACATTTTTGTCTAAGTGGAATTCTTAGTGGCATGCCCAATGGAAGAGTACCACGTCTGACTGTCTGTATGGTGGTTTGACTTCAACCACAATGCGTATATGATTTAGTTTTGACCTTTGCTTTTCTTAGTAATTAGTAACAATCAAGGGCAGGGTGATTGTGGACTATTTTGGAAAGGGGTCAAATTTGTCTATGAATATGCTTAGGGGCAATTACGTATACAGGAATGGCAGTGTGCCTTAAATTCCGGTGTGGAAGAAGTGCTGACGCGCGTCACTTCTAATAAGGACCAAACTAAAGGCGACATTTGACTTTAGATTAGTCATTATTTATCTAAAGCTGTACTGGATCCCTACATTTGGCTTCCGTCTCCAGCAAGAGTTGGATAACAAGTCCGAACGCCTTAAATATCTCAGGCAGCGTGTTTGAGCCAAAAGAAAATACACCGTGTTTTTTTGGACTTACCAATTTTTTGTGTCTTGACATGTTTGAGCCATTTAGAAAAAGAAAAACACACGGCGTTTTTGTGGACTTAATGGATTTTTCCTAGATTTAAGGCTGGCTCAACACGACTACGTGCGTTATTTGTGCGTTATTTATGGCGTTCGTAATGAGTCCTCCCGCTAGCACCTAATACATTTATGTCTACGTGGAATTCTTGTGGCAGGCTCAATGGAAGAGTTCCACGTCTGACTGTCTGTATGGTGGTTTGACTTCAACCACCATGCGTATATGATTTAGTTTTAACCTTTGCTTTTCTTAGTAATTAGTAACAATCTAGGGGAGGGCACTTCTAATAAGGACTAATCTAAAGCCGACATTTGACTTTAGATTAGTCCTTATTTATCTAAAGCTGTACTGGATCCCCACATTTGGCTTCCGTCTCCAGCAAGAGTTGGATAACAAGTCCGAGCGCCTTAAATATCTCACACCGTGTGTTTGAGCCAAAAGAAAATACATGGTGTTTTCTGGACTTGACCGATTTTTTGTGTCTTGACATGTTTGAGCCATTTAGAAAAAGAAAAACACACGGTTTTTTTGTGGAATTAGCAGATTTTTCTTGGATTTAAGGCTGGCTCAACACGACTACGTGCGTTAAATATGGCGCTCGTAACGAGTCCTCCCATTAGCACCCAATACATTTCTGTCTAAGTCTAAGTACAATTCTTAGTGGCAAGCCCAATGGAAGAGTACCACGTCTGACTGTCTGTATGGTGGTTTGACTTCAACCACCATGCGTATACGATTTAGTTTTGACCTTTGTTTTTCTTGGTAATTAGTAACGATCTAGGGCAGGGCAATTGTGGAATATTTTGGAAATGGGGTCAAATTGGTCTATGAATATGTTGAGGGGCAATTAGGTATACAGGAATGGCAGTGTGCCTTAAATTCCGGCGTGTCAGAAGTGCCTCCACGTGCAACGTGAAGTCAGGGTGCCTCCAATTCAGTGCCATGTGTCATCCATCGAATGGCCATCCACAAGAATTTCAGGTGAAATTGCACAATGTCAAGCGGAAATGCAGAATGTCAAGTGGAAATTTTAGCTCAACATTCTCTAAAAAAATTGTTTCCACGTGGCAAGGTGCCATTGGCTCCGCGGGCTGAATTGAAGGCACCCTGACTTTACGTGAGAAATAATGTTCCTTTATGGGCGAACCGGTGCCCAAACTCTTTTCCTCGAAATGGTGTGGCGAAGGGATTGTTACATGACTTTTTAAGTTCACACGACATCTCCCACGACATTTCATGGTGACATCACATTTCGTGGCCATTAGCATATTATAAGGACTAATCTAAAGCCGAACTATCATCATGAATATAATCTAATAAAGCAAAATTTAGGTAAATCCTCCACCCGAAATAGTCTAAAGCAAAAATTACGAAACTGAATGGGGGAAATGGTAGCGGTGGCGCAACTTGGGCGGCAACTAGGGTACGACAACCACCTCCCCTTAACGCACTTCTCCTTGGGTTTACAAGCTATAACATCTTATAAACCTAACAAGCCCTAGGGAGTTATAGGAAGGTCTATAACGCCATAGGGACTTTGCTTGTAAACCCTCGAACGAGTGCGTTAAGGGTGATAACGCCCTGGCCTCGGGCGATATGGCAAAAGAACCAAAATTACGTGAAAATTCCTCCTCCTGATCATTCCATTTTTTTAAAAGACCCAAACATGCATATCACACCTGATTTTATAACTTGCACCTTCGAAATATATGGCATAGAGCATTTAGGTCGAAAAACAAAATAAAAATAAAATTGAATAAACTTTTAACGTCCATGGAGACTATGAGGTCTATGGGACCCAAATACAAGAAAGAGGGCACATCAAGACCAATTACTATCTAAGATTAAAAAAAGGGAAATTTACCAAAATAACCCTAATTTTTGATGTATTTCCCAAAAAGCCCTTTATATTTTCGAAATTCC
>JAANSK020020467.1:0-18109 GCA_011763485.2 Isoetes engelmannii
GACTATCCCACGCCATTGCCACACATATCTTAATACCATTGTCACAACTTAAAATCATTCGATAATGACAATTGTAATGTTCCATTATGGTTTTCCGTTTGGAACATGGGATTTTTGAAGCTTCGATATTGTTACTTCATTCTATCACTATAGACTCTTGACCATGGATATTCTTATTAACTAGGGGAATTTTGGGAATTAATCTAAATACCAAGGGCATTTTAGTAATATACGCATACTATAGGGGCATTTAGATAATTTTCCCTTATGCTAAACCATTATTGCAATGGTACACAAAATAGGACTTGAAAAAAAAATTAGAGACCGTTTCAAGACCGTATATTCCTTCAGAAATGTAACGGACGTGTATGGGCCATATGCCCAAATAGTTCAAATATTTTGGCGCCAGCAAGGGGCCGCAATACCTTCCCGCTTCCCTTGTATGCAGCAGAACGCATTCGAGCTTCAATGCGGCTCTTTCCGTTCGTTGGCCATTTTGCTTTGTATATCCGGATCATGAAATGCGGCACCAAAATATCTTCCCAGGTCCTGCAATAGCCTCTATCTGGAGATCTCCTGCTTGGAAGAAGAAAAAGAGAAAGAGGAACAAAAATGGCTCCACAAAAGAAAAATGGGTCTTCTTCAATCGGCAAGAAGCATCAGCAGCAGCCTGCCAGATTTGGGATACAACATTTCTTTGCAAAACATCTATCTCAGACACAAACTACACAGGGAACCCAAACCGCAGATCCAGCTGCCAGAAATGCCGATACCAAACAAGAAAGTAATGGTAATCCGATTTTCGCAGTGCCCAAATTTCCAGCTCCATCTTCGAACCCATCAAGCACAGGTTGGCATTTTTGGGATTAAGTTGCATCAATCTAGGTATCAATTTTTATATATGACATAGCTATCACAGAACAAAGTCCAACGGAGCTTCAGCAATGCACCCCTAAGGTCGATCACAAGCGGGATTCAGATTGCTTAGATTCTAAGACAGGTCCCCAGATTCGTGCCGAGGGATCTCTGAAACGTCAAAAGAAGAGAATGCGATTTTCTCCTGTAATGGTAAACTTGCAACCTTCATTCTGGCGGTCATTCATATTTTCTTGCATCTATATCGTGGAGAAGTTGGGCGTCAGGCCCTATTCAGAGACTTCTTATCCAAATGCTTCCTCGGTCAAAATTTTCAGATTAGCAATTGAATTAAGACCGTGTTATAGTCACCATGATATTAAGATCAGTTTGAGAGGAAGTCTAGGTGACGTTGATCTGCCTAGAATATAGCCAGAAACACCTGATCTTGTGTAGGTCCTCTTGATAATAATCTCAAGCACCTTGCAACTCAATACACCCCTCTTGGCATCCAATATTACACGAAAAATCACTTGTGGGGTTATTTCAAGCTTAATTGTCAGAAGCTGATAGTTTTTCTTTTGCAGATCCTTTCACAGAGTCAAGATGATGGTACCGACGAAGTTATCTGGAAAGCCTCACCTACAGCAGAGCGCCTTCTTGCTACAACAGGCAAAACCATCAAAACAGATCAGAGGTTTGCATTACATCCATGTCAAAATAAAGGCAATCAATCTATGAACAAGGCACCTGCTCTTCAAGGTGTATGTGATTTGGTTTCATCTCATTCGAAGGTCTGTATTTGGTTTGCTTTTTCTGCTGGAAATATGTACTTGCGGCATGTTAATTTTATCCTGTATCATTTTTTAGATTTCACCAGGTATAGCAGGGAAGCTTGAGCAGTGGCTGCTACCAACAATTGTTGGATGTGATGAGGCTGCAAACGGGGAAAGTGTCTGTAACAAAGAGAATGCTGGAGCAGTTTGTCAGAAACCTGTAAAGGATAACAAATCTTTGCCTTCAAACAAAGCCACCCAAAGATTTCTACCAAAGTCACGTTCACGAACTCAGGTAAAACCAAAATATTTTTGTCATCACTCCATGCTTTTCTTAGTTGGAAGCTGAACAAGTTAAATCTTCTTTCTGGGACAAATGAAATAAACATCCGAAACAGCTGTATGCATGACCTCCAAAAATGGCAACCATGGCTGTATTTGGCAAAATATAGCCTAATAATATCTTGATTTACCCTTTATTTTCAGGACCCAAACCAATTTGTCTGCTTCAGTCAATTTTTTGAATGTGGAAATTTAACAAAATAAGATCTTCCTTAAACTGTCCTCCGAAAATGCAGTGTTAAATCATGCAAGAGCCCTACTTAAGTGCAAAACCATGGCTCTTTTGACATGAAATATGGCCTAGTGGATACATCTACTTTTTGGCTTATTATGCTGCTCTATTTTGTAGACTGATAAATTACATCCGAAAGAAGTTTCTGGAGAAGGAAAGCATGGAGCACATAGGAAGGCAAGATTATCATGGCACTTTTGTGTTTATAAATCTGTTGATTTACTTATGACAGGCCTATGTTGGTTTTACTACAGGTACTACTAGAGTTACTAGACAAAGTTCAGACTGCTATATCTGAAGAGAATTCTGCTCAGCAATCGTTGCATCTTTCAGTTGAGGAAGTGCAGCGGTTTGCACAAGACAATGCACGTGACCTAGCAGAAAGTGCTGAAGTGCATTCCAAACTTGCTTGCTATGTCAATCCTTTGGAAGAGACTATACAAAGTTTCAGACACGATGATCATGCTGTGGTAGAAGCTGGTCTAAATAATATTAAGATTGGCATAGAGGTGCAGACAGAATCAAGTCTACAATTTTCAGGAAAGAGCAATGCTGAGGCTATAGTCCATGTTCAAGAAGAGTGTCCAAATACTCCAAGTGTTCACTTTTTGGTTTTAGAGGTATGTGCACTTTTCTAGGTTCTACTAAATTGCAATAGTTTGTAGTGAGTTTAGGGATAGACATATTGGTGCAACCTTAAAATTGCAGAAGCGCTTTTGACCTGTCATATGATCATGTTATTGTTCTGTGATTATAGACCTTTAAACTCATTCCTGAGAAAGCTATTTTATAATTGGAATAGTACAGATTGCCATAATTCTCTACTTGTTGCATTAGCTGGCATTCATGTTCATCCATGTAAGATTGGCAAGAATTCTCCATGATGAATATTTCTTTTTCCCTTCAAGGTTGCAGACTCTGACTACCTTAATAGCGACTGCAGCATAATGTTACCCCAAAAGGTACTGAGAAAACTGTTTTTTAGAAATTGCTCAGATAAACCTTAACTTGATTGATTATCCTCTGCTCTGCAGACATTGCGCCTTCTTGATGAGCAAACTGGAGCGGAACGTCTGATATATCTCCGTGATGAATGGTATTTGTAACCCTCTATTATGCAATAGTTCAACAAAGTATATTTTATCATCATGCTTACTGCAAGGCACTTATTCAATTTTTCTGTTCTTTGCTCCAGGAATTAATTACTGTCTTTAGAATTAAAACGAGACAGTTACTTATAGCATGTTTCAAAGATATTCCACTGTCGTTCTTCTTATTACCCTTGTGCATGAGTAAAATGGCTGCTATTGTCATGCTTAAGTGTCTGAACGTGTCTTCTCATGGGTTTAAATACATAAGAGCTGTTATACATAATTTATAAAATATATTGTTCAATGGCTTAGGTATGCTTCCTGAATTAACATCCTAGTAGTAATTTAAATACATAAGAGATATTATATGTAATTTATAAAATTATATTGTTTAATGGCCTAGGTATGCTACCTGAATTACCATCCTAGTAGTAACCGTCAGGTAGTAGACTGGCGGAAAATCTAATAGCTGTATAATATATGTCAATTCTCTGCAGGTTCTACACACTTGTAAGACCAGGCGATACAGTCAATGTAATAGGAAAGTTTGACATGGATGGAAGCTGCACAATAGATCATTTGAAGAATCTTCTAGTCGTTAATCCTGACCTTCTGATTTCAGGTTCAAGGGTAAGTTTTGTCATTCTTGATAACCCTTCTGCTTGAGTAATAGTTGGATTTAAATGATATGGAAAAGTAATCTCCCATTTTTTTAAGACCTTAGGTAACAAAAACGATTTATGCTTGATTAGTAGGATGCATTGCATAGAAAAGAAGAAATGTATAACAAGTTTTAATTCTAACTTAAAATTGTACCTTATTGTGCTCTGCTGACCTTTATTGGATCTACAATGAGGCCATAATATGTCCACTTAACATATACCAACATTACAACATGATTTGTTGATTAGTAGGAAGCATTGTGTAGAAATTGACGAAAAATTTAACAAGTTTTAATTCCAACTTAAAATAAATTAGACTACCTCATTGTGCTGTGCTGACCTTTATTGGATCTCGAGGAGGCCATAATATGCCTGCCTGCTTAACATATACCACATTAAAACATGATTAAGATTGGTTTAGATTTTTTTTATGGGGTTGGGGGAAAAGAAAGAAAAAAATGTTATATTAACATCTACGAAAAGCATTTCTGAAAATTTAAGATTGCTTCACAATTGTTTTGGAATTTAGCCGTGATCTTATCAAATATGCCCGCTCTAAGGGAAGAACTAATAAATTCAAGAGCATTACAGGTTGGGGCAAGCTTCAGCTGTCCAAGACGAGCTGTGCTTGATGAACGGATTAAGTCGCCGGAGTTCTCATTCCCTGCATTAATGGGAACGATGTTGCATCGCCTCTTCCAAGTATGCTTATCAGTTTCTCATTGAACATGCTAGTTATTTTCCCTGTTGTTGTTCATTGATAATAATACTTCCAAGCAGGTTGCCATTTCCACAAAAAACCCCACAAAAGAGTTTCTGGAGCACCAGGCACAGATCATTTTGCAGAGTCACATTGATGGGCTTTATGCAGTTGAAGGTAGATGCCTTATCCTTTAGTTGCTTAATGTATAGAAACTGTTGAATTTTTATTTGTTTATACCTCTTAGGCTGTTAAGGCCTGGGCATTTTCCCTGTCTGCACATTATGCCTGGTTAGACATTGAGGCTATATATTTGTTGAGTCCTATTGTTAAGACTAGTGTCGGGATGACGGCAGAAAAGATGGTAACCTAAGTTTCTGCTCATTGGTTGTGGCCGTTGAGAGTCCGTCGCTGGAAATGTAACTCAAGAATCTGCTATGTTTATGCACGACTTTTGAGTCTTACCAACGTAAAATCATTTGCTACATGTTGAAGTAATGAACCAACCTACTATAGTCACTACTGTAAGGATTCAGAACTTTTTATGCATTTGGGTTTGACTGTAGTCAATCAAAATTGCGGGCATGCAAAACAACAATTCAATCCTGTTTTTTTGTCATGAAGTACGTTCTAAGGCACTAAATCTGTACATGATATAGGGAATGAGCAAGATGCACGTGCCAAGTTGATAGCTTCTGTGCCCACAATATTGGGATGGTTGAAACGCTTTTTCCGCCCAATGGTAAGCCTTATTGATGTCTCTGCAAGTCATTATTATTTACAACTGAGCAGGTTGGTGATCCCATGTTCATGACACAAAAATAATGTTTGCCATTTAAGAATGAAACATCTTCAATCAGGGTTTTGATTGATTGACCAATAGTGAACGTTCTAGAAGTTGTGGAGTCCATTTAATGCTTAGTAATGAGATTACCAATGTGATAACCAAGGTGGTCTTATGGTGGAACTATGCAATGCAATGCAACGTTCTTGGTTATCCATGTTATAAGCATACACTTTCAAATACCACAAGCTGAAACAAAAGTTATTCATTACCTGAATTGAGTAGTAATGTTAACTGTGAAGATCACTCTTTTCTCTGACCAACATCTCCTAAATGAAATCCATGGTGACTACAAAAGTTATCAATTATGCTACACCTTTGAATCAATGATGATCAATGTTCCTCAATTTGATCCTTTTAGTATGCCTAATTAGATTTTTATGTAACATTGGGCAGGAGGGTTCATGCTGTTGCAGCAAATACAAAGCATTTTTGGCATTGTAATCCTTCTCTCTAGCTTGGGTGTGGTATTGCCTTCTCTGTAACTTTTATTTGGTATTGCCTTGTATGAGACCAAAAATGTGTAGCTCTATTTTTTCACCAAATGATGTTCATAGAAGAATCTGCTGAAGGAGCAGGCTGTCGAGAAAACTGGACAGGAAAATGACCTTATACAAAGGCACACCACTCTCCTTCCATTGGAGGTGATAATAATAGCATATGAAAGTCAGGTCCTCTTTCTGGGCCATCTAATTCGGAACAACATAAGTAAGGGAAAAACATAAGTAGTCCTTTAGAAGAGAAAACAAGTCTGACATCACCTCATACTTTGAGCCAGTGGCTAGGAAAAACACAAAAGTTTTTCTTTTTCATTTTTATGCAACATATGTAGCAGGCGCCCCTAGCTGCATATCATTGCTGTAATTAATTGGTCTGATAGACCCAAGTGGTCTCTTGTAGATGTAAATATAATCTTTTTTTCTTGGTATTTTAAATTGTTTGTTGCAGCTTTTTGATTTTGTTAAGTGTCATTGAAACATTTGACAGGCTTCTGAAGGTCCAAATGTTGTGTGCTTCGGAAGCTCAGAAGGAAAACAGCAAGTCACAGTGTCAGAGGTATCTTTTGTTTTCGTGTGGCCTTGTTTAAATTCGGTCAGTTTGGTGGCGCTTGCATACAATCGTAACAATGCCATGCACATGGAAGGTGGTGGATATTGAAGAAATGGTGTGGTCTCCCACTTATGGGCTGAAAGGAATGATTGATGCTTCTGTACGTGTGAGACAAGGGCAAGGACATTCAGAATATGTTATGCCTCTGGAACTGAAAACGGGGAAGGGAATGTCTGGACAGGTAAGCGTGTAAAGTGGACGTGGCACTTGAATTGCTGCTCTATTGACACACAATATTTTTGATTTTGCACTGTAGTCAGCAATGGAACATCGCGCCCAGGTTATCTTGTACACGCTTCTCATGTCAGACCGGTAATTCTTGTTCACTCCAAAGTGACTATCATCCAAATGTCTTTTCATCAATTTGAAATGTTTGCTGAGATTCCTCCATCATGTCAAAAGTGTTTGGCAACTATTTATAAAAAAATCATTCAAGACTTCTACTTCATGTTTAATGGGAGAGATTCTTCTGAATTGTGAATTTAGACGTCTTTAGTCTTCTTATGCCTTACAGCTGCTGATTGCAGATACACAGATGATGTTAAAAATGGCCTGCTTTATTACCTCCATGCAGATCAGACTCAGGTATAACTTTCCCTAAAACTCGCAAGTTTGTGGCCTTATTACCGTTTCTTTAAAAGAGAGCAGGTATAAAATGTAGATGAAAGTGGTGACTGAAAGCAAAAACATGTTTAACAGGCAACAGAGTGCTTTGTTTCAAAGCCCCAATAAAAGCATCATATGCTACAACTGGTTAAGATGATAGGGACATCTATGGTCAGCTCTACTACTTCTGGATCACCCTATCAATCCACATTGATGCTGTTTTATGCACAGGATGCAACATTTAAACATAGGCATATAGATTTTTCCCTTTGTATAGTTTCGAGGTGCTCCTACAGACAACAAAATTCCAATCAAGATAATGTTGTTGTATGCATAAAATATTAAGTTTTTAAATGTTTCCAAACACAAACATTATTTAGGGCGTGGCAGTTCAACATGGAGACTTGTCTGGCCTAATGATGCGTCGAAATGAGCATGCAAGCAATATTCTTTCTGCATCTTCAATGCAAGTTCTTCCGCCAATGCTGCAGGTAAACTCAAGTAGTTCTCTCTGAACATTTTTGATCTAAACAGAACTAATTGATCATTTCCATCGCAGAACTTCCACGCATGCCAAGGATGTCGCGTGGTTGACATTTGCAGTGTTTATCACAAGGTGTGTTTCTATGCCTTTTACCACATGAACAGATCAGAAATTATATGCTTGATCTGCAAGGTTGTATCATGGAGTTGCCTGTTGAAGAAATGCACCTCTGCATATAACAAATGCTGAAGAATTGAACCATGTTTCAGGCACATGAAGGTGGCACAACAGAAACTAGTGGTCTTCAAAGTCTTTTTGATGCCTTGACCAGTCATTTGAGCCCAAAGCATGCCGAGTTCCTTCGCACATGGGAGCACTTAATTGATCTTGAAGCTCAAGTGTCACAGGTATGAAGATAATACCAATGTTTGCTGTGAATGTCCATCTTGTTTTACTAAAGGATTTCGTAAATTTAGGCATCCCAACGTGAGATCTGGAGAATGCCCAGCTGGAAAAGGGAAGAACAAGGGCGTTGCCTCTCTTCTATGGTTCTTGAGTTGAATGAGATACAGTCTGGCCATCAAAATAATTTAAATACATATACATTTTCAAGAGCTTTGCCTGATCGTAATGGGCAACCTTTGGGTAGAAAGCCAAGGGTATCCAATAATTGTCTGCAAGATTTGCCTTTCACTCTGGGTGACTATGTGGTAAGCGTGAATATTTATCATTGAAGTAGACTTCGCACTTCAGAGCGTTTTTTTGTAGTTTATCATTTTTTGTCCTCCCTTTCATGAAGAAAGATTTTCTTTCAATCAATAAACTGTTAAACTTAATTTCAGCTTCTGAGCACTGAAAGTGGACATGTTGCTGTTGGTGCTGGCTATATCAAGGGCATAAATTCTACATCAATTAAGGTAACAGTGCTTTGTAAGTGTGTGACGTTATAAAGGGCTGTATGACGTTATAAAGGGCTGTAACATGCCGATCTGACTGTTGCAGATTTCTTTATCACGTCCATTGCGTTTGCCTGGTAGTGGGCACAATAAAACAAATGAAAGCCTTCTCAAAGAGATTTGGAGGATTGATAAGGATGACCTAGGATCATCATTGGCAATAATGAGGTGAGCCAAATGACATCCTCTATTTTCTAGGTGGATTAAATGCATCCCCTGAAAAGTCCATGTGTGTTGTTTCTCGACTGGAAAGATCTTCGAGTATTTGATTTGATGTGCATGAAAAATGCAGAGCACTACTGAACTACGTAATCAGCTGGTACATTTTTTTTATGGATGCAGATATAACTTGCTGCAGATGTTTGTTAAGGGGGGTGACGATCATTGCAGACGACTTGTAGTTGATCTTGAGGTAAGTGCTCTTGCTTAACATTTTTCTAGCCTTGCCATAGTGTGTTCACACTTTTTGAGCTTTCACTTGGCTTGTTTAGGCACCCAAATTTGAAACGGGTTGCTCATTTACCCAAGACCCAGCGTCTGTATATATGAGGTCTGTTTCAAGTTTGAACAATGATCAACGAACTGCAATCACCAAGGTAATTCATAGATCCTTCATCCATCTGGGTCTGATGTTGCTTCCTTTTATGTTAATCAACTATGTTAAGCAACTTTGTTGCTTAACATAAAAGGAATGGAAGGAAAGGAAGAAAGATTTATTGACACCTGATGGGGAAGAAAAGAAATTTTGACATCTGCAAGAGACCACTAGGGTAACGCACATGTAATTCAGAACCTAATCTCAAGGCTAGAGACAGACTTGAAAAGTAAAAGAAATCAGAATAGTGAAAATAAAGATAACTACAATCTTCTCTAGCAGCTGGAGCAAAATAAGGTGACATAATCTTTCCTTCCTTTCAAAGGACTGCTTGTGATTCCGTCATACTGCCCATTTTACTCCTTTGGAGATCCTAAAGGAACCCCTCAAGCCTGGTTAGCCCGAGGGGTGTTGATTCATGTTCTTTAAGCTTTAGTAAGATGTGGCCTCTAGACAATAAATTGATATATCTTGTATTTTAACGCATGAAGACAAAGTGCTCTTCAGATTCAATTTCGGCTAAGTGACTTAGATTGGGAAAAAGACAACAACTGAGAGCCATCTATAAACACCTAGTAAATGATCCCCAGACTTCTGAAATCTGTGCCTAATTATGCACAAAGGCTTAAGAAGGTGGTGCTCAAAGAAAATGGTTTCTGCTGGTATGGTGTGCTACATATAACACTAGGCTGCATCTCTTGTGTTTTTTAAGGAGGCACAAACGTAACTGATTTGTCGTTTGATGATTTACAGATACTAGCTGCTCGAGATTACGCACTCATTTTGGGCATGCCTGGAACTGGCAAGACTTCCACAATTGTGCATGCTGTTTTAGCCTTACTTGCTCGAGGTTCTTCAGTGTTGCTGACATCCTACACAAACTCGGCTGTAGATAATATCCTTCTAAAGCTGAAAATTCAGGTCTCTAAAAGTTTAGACTAGATGCCATAAAGTTATTCTGATGGGAGGCTGGGGACATGCCTGTATTTCAGGGTGTAGATTTTGTTCGTGTTGGGCGTGCAGATTCTGTACATCCAGAATTGAAGGAGAATTTACTAGGTCAGTTAATGTTGCAGCGAGAACTTTCAGCCTCCCAATATTGCTAAAGTTCTAATCATATTTAAATTTGCCCCAGGTTTTGGTTTGACATCTGTTGAAGAAATGATGGTAAAAGTGGATCGAGCAAGGGTGGTTGCTTCCACCTGCCTTGGTGTGACTCATGCTCTCTTCAGCAAGCGCAAATTTGATGTCTGCATTGTTGATGAAGCCGGGCAGATAACACTACCAGTATGTAACATCATCTGATATGCACCACTGAATTACATGTTCTTTTAAAGGGCAACTGCCCTCTTTGAAACACATGGTTGTTGTATATTTTACAAACTCCTATACACTAGCATTTCATTCCTTCTTTTCGTTTGTTACAAGAGCAATAGCCTTATGTGCTAGTCTCACGTTGCCTGACTATATCAGGTATGCCTTGGACCATTGCGTGCTGCACACACATTTGTGCTTGTAGGTGACCATTACCAGCTTCCTCCTTTAGTTCGGGTACAGATAACGATTTTCTTTTCTTTTGTACTGCTTGTATATCTGTAGAATTTACTTAGTCCAACTTTATACTTTTCTATCAGAGTGCAGAGGCCAGAGAAAAAGGCATGGCAGTTAGCCTGTTTCGCAGGCTATCAGAAGCTCATCCTGAGGCTGTTTCTGCTTTGCAATGCCAGGTACCAATGCATAAGCTTTAACAAAAGCTCAAAAGTAATGGAGCTTATTGAGTTTCTTATCACCATGCATTGGCAGTATCGGATGTGTGCAGAAATAATGAGCTTGTCAAATGTCCTGATATATGGAAACCGATTGCAATGTGGATCTTCAGACGTTGCCAGCGCTAAACTTGAATTGACTATTTCAAAAGATTTTGCTCCTTGGCTTCAGCAGGTAGTCGTTTGCACTGCAATAAAATGATGCAAAGCAATGTGCTAAACTGTGTACAATCTTGCAGGTCCTAGATCCAAGACATGGTGCTCTCTTTCTAGATACAGGTCTGAAGGTTTTGCAGCTAAAATAGAAATCATATCTTTGCCATGTCTAATGCAGCAATTCAATACATGCAGATTCAGTTACCATACAGGATAAGCAGCTTCAAAATGCTGTAACCAATTTCCTTGAGGCTAGTGTTCTGCTACAGGTTGACTGCTTAATGTTGTGGAAATAATCAAGTGATACAAATAAATGATCTTACTGTGCAGTGTATGTTGTCTTAGGTGGTTCATGCCTTGAAAGCAGGAGGTACATGCACTAATATGCTTGGGGTTATAAGTCCATATAAAGCTCAGGTGGACTGCATTCGGAGGCTTGCAGTCAACGAAGGGCTTTCTGATTTAGAGGTTCACACAATAGATAAATATCAGGTTGGTCAATACTGTTTACTACCAAAAGTAAGAAGCCGGTTTGATAATGTTGTCACCATACACAGGGTAGAGACAAAGACTGTATATTGCTCTCTTTTGTGAAATCAAATACACAAGGCAGCTCTGGAGCACTATTGGCTGATTGGCATCGCATCAATGTTGCCATCACTAGGGCAAAGGTAGTTTTTGCAAATCCAAATTTCCTGCAGAAGCTCAAAGGAGTAAAATACAATATTGCTTGTTGGTTTGTACAGAAAAAGCTGGTAATGATTGGATCAAGAAACACGCTTGATCGAATACCAATATTGCATCTTCTTATCAAGCAGGTGAGCAAACGCTTCATAATCCTCTTATCATCTTTTTATGGGGAGATATGGTATAACAGTTTTTTTTAGGTAGAAGATATGGGCAGGCTCTTGAGGTTGCCAGCAGATGCATTGTCCACTAAAATGCCACTCATGCGCTGCACCCAGTTGCCAAAAATGAGGAAAGAAGGAGCCATAGCCACTCAAATATCTATTCAAAGAATGCAGCCGATTGTTTGAATCATTTATTGGTCTAACTTATGCATTGGCAGAGTCCTTGCGCGCTCTTTTTTGATAGTAGGAACGGGAATTTGTACATAAAAGAAAGAGATCAGGCATGTTGGGAAACTAAAGCTATTCAACTTGTTAATATTTGGATTAAACCGAGATTTACAGGGAGAAAAATACTTTTAATCAGAAACAACTCAGGTTATCAACAGAGATTCTGCAGGCCTTGCACTATAATGTCTGCACTTGTCAAATCTCTAATTTTACTCAAACAATCATCTGGAGTTCATCAAATGAGTTCCACATTTCTTAACAAGTACAATCTTGATATAAAGGAGGTTTAAGGAATTCTTACAAAAGATTTGCCGAGCGCAACAAACCATCCCACACAAAAACACAACGAATTAAGCTCCTTATCGTCATCTTCTCTGGAACTGTATTTGTATGTTTTGAGTAGCACGTAGCTAACTGTGCACATCGTTTGACCCATCAAGTCGTACAAAATTTACACTTTGGTCTCCAAAAGTTCCAAAAAGCGGATGAGACAAATATAGACCTTTAGCGTCTTTTGTATAGAAAATATATACCTCCTCTCGTAAATATTCCAAAAAATACCCTTACAAATAAAGTATTTGGCTTACATAACAATATATTTTCTGTGGATATCGATCAAAGATAAAAGTTCTCTTCATGAAACTTATAGATGATAACGAGAATCATCCAACAGCAGCAGTAGAAGAAGCGTCAGAGTTAGAATCTTCAGGTTATGGCTTTTGAAAAAAATGTTATAAATGACAAATCAAATGAACATAGTCTGTGAATTTTAACTACGTTTTAGATGAATTTAATCTTGTTCAAAAGATTTTATCCAAACTTATAGGGTTTGTGAAGACAAGTTTTGAATTTGATGAACTACAAAAACTATATTACCATACTTTCAAATGGCCCAATTTTTCTTTAAACTATCATACCTCTATGGATGACTTGCCAAAGGAAAAAGTTCACTCGATGGGGTAAATCTCTCGTTCCTTATTTGTCCAAGTTCTCCTTCTGGAATAGGGTGCTAGTGTCATATGCATATGTAACTTAATCGAACGAACTTGTTTGGGTGTAGGGACGCGTAAAGGGCTTGACCTCTATCTCTAGCTTTTTCTTAGCATATGGGAGAGCTCCAAATGTTGCAACTTCTACATATGAAACGTTTATGATCCCCATCCAGAAACAAAATTTAGGCATTGCAACTGATTGTTTTCATTCAAAAAAAAAAGCTTTTGTATACTTCTCTCGTAGTAATTGTATTGGCTATGTTCTTTTATGAATGGTAACTAGGAACACAAGATCCTTCTTTTCAGCGATGAAGATCCTTCTTCAGATATGCTAACATATGCAAAAATCCACTCTTTGGATAATGATTAATAGGGGCATCTAAAAACAATACGTTTAGTAGAACATAAACAAACCCGCTAGAAGGACGATTTGAACCTATGTTTTAAGAGAAACGGAAAAAAAAAGGTTTAGAAGAGGGGAAAAAAAGCTTAAACCTAAGTAAACACGCTAGAAGGAGGGGTCGAACCTCCGACCTTGTGGTTAACAGCCACACGCTCTAACCAACTGAGCTATTCCAGCGCTGTTGTTTTTATTTGCTTATAAAAAACTTTTCAACCGATCACTCATTCCACGCCTTTGCAGAAATTAAACGATTTCGTGGTCCAATCCGTTGAGTTTTCCGACCGTAGTGTTATATTATGTACCTGCCCTTGTTTCTTCAGCTATGAGGATTTCAAAACATTAGTCATATAGTCCTGAATAAGGATCTTCTCGTGCATAATAATTTCTCTCTCTCTCGATATATCATATATGTCTGTTCTACTGAACTGAACATTGGATGTACTGCCAAAGATGTAGGGATTCGTCTTTGTATTGGCCTTTGCTCAGATGCAATCATACAACTCCTATAAAGTACTTAATGGGAGATCTATACAAGCGAATGGTACATAATTTTATAATCATTCATCGTATCTGATAAAGATCCTATCATCTCGCCTCATGGTGTACAATTATCTTGGCTTGTAAAGGGCACGTAGCCATTCTGCATGCTTACCTGCTCTCATTTCCAGCGCAATAGGGATCTTCTCTGTGTAGTGAGTACCACATGTTAGTTCATATGCAAGTAAGGAGTAATTACAATCATAGTGCAAATTTCCTTGTTTCTAAATCTATTTCTAGCGATGGTTGGTTTTCAACATGACCAGAGTTCTAATCCATCCCAGAACAGGCGCCGTTCTCAGCATGTTCTTAAATTGTGGGTGCATAGTTGATGAATCAATCAATATCTCTCGTAGCAGGCTCCTGTGGCTACACTGCTCCAAAAAGCCACAACAGATTCCTTTAACACGCCAATCAAGCTTGTAAAGCATGTTGGGGGAATCAGTTCATGTGGCCATACTCTCCAGCTCTGTAAGCCTGTTTAAGGATCAGCTCTTAGTTGCAGCATGTCAGTACAGCCAAGATGTTGCTACTTTATGTGTATGCCTTCTTATTAAGGAATTAGCACGTTTAGAATGCGAAGCCCAGTTCCTAAATTGAAGGATCTAAAACTAAAGTGCTCCGAGCCCTTTGTGGCTGCATATTAGTGCCAAACTTATTATGCACCACCATCAGGAAACAGTTGGCATTAGGTAACAGTTCGCAATTGACATCGTTCTGCACTTTAGGGGCAGGGCAGTAACTAATGGTGCTCAGGTTGAATACCATTATCTCCATTCTCCCCTTTTATAGACTTTATTCCACAATAGTTCTAAATTGTTATCCTTCCTGTTAGAGAAAGTGTTGTACATGAGCACATATCCCGCATCACAATCAGGATCTAGATGAATAATTTCATCAAAGCATCGTATTCCCAAGTCCTCATTACAATGCATTCTGGCAGCACTAAGCAGAGCCCTCAAGCCAGAAAGGTTTGGTTGCGTGGTCCACTGGAGGTAAGCTTCTGCTTCTTTGAATAATCCTGCACGACTAACAAGATCTACCATGCAAGTATAGTGAAACATTGTTGGCTCTATTCCATGACAATCTCTCATAGATTTAAAGGATATGAGGCCCTCATCCACTAGACCTGCATGACTAAATGCAGCAAGAATGGCAATGAATATTACACCATTAGGCATTACTCCACCTTTTTGCATGTTTATGAAGTACTGCATAGCCATTCTAGCATCACCAAGATGGGCATATCCAGCAACTATTGCCCCCCAGGAAACAATGTCATGGTTTGGCAAAATGTCAAAAACTTTACATGCCTCCTCCATGCATCCACATTTGGCATATGTGTCAACAAGCATACTTCCAATAAAATTGTCAACCTGCAGATGATTTCGGATTATTTGATCATGGATGTGCCTACCCTGTTCCACTGCCCCAATGCTGCCACATGCTTTCAAAATGCTTAAAAATGTAACTTTGTCTGCTTTCACACCCTCGTGCTGCATTCTGTCATAACATTCCAAAGCATAAATTTCTTCATTATTATGGGTATACCCAGCAATCATTGTACTCCATAGAACAACACTCCGATTTTCCAATTTTTGAAATACTGTATATGCCTCATCTAGGCTCCCACACTTAGCATACATATCAATTATAGAACTACAGATAGAGACATCAGATATTAGTTCCACTTCAGTAATGACAACATGAATATATCTGCCATATTCTAGTTCTTCAATATTGCCACATGCTTTTAAGATGTTTTGAAATGTGCCTTTGTCAGGATTTATGCCCTCCTGCTGCATCCTATTAAAACATTTAAGTGCAAGGTGACCTTCATCATAGTGTGTATACCCAGCAATCATTGCACCCCAAGTTACCACATCTTGCCTTGGCATATTGTTAAGAACTTTATGGGCTTCTTCCAAGTTGCCAAGTTTGATATACATGTTAATCAGTGCACTTCCTAAAATGATATCAGTCAAAAGGCTACCTGCAATAATCTGTTCGTGGATACATCTCCCATTGGTTATAGCACTGATAACAACACATGCTTTTATGATTCCCAAAAATGTTGCCTTCTCTGGCTCTATGCCCTCTTGTTGCATATACGCGATAGACTCTAGGGCAAGATGGCCTTCCCCATGACAGGCATATCCAGAAATCAATGAATTCCATGATACCACATTTCGCTCAGGAAATCTGTCAAATAAGTTCTGTGCTTCTTCTAAACTACTACATTTCATATACACGGTTACAAGGGCACAACCAACTATGGCATCCAAATGAAGGCCACTTTCAATAATCTGCTCATGGATATGTCTCACCCAAGTTGATGCAGTGATGCTGCTACATGCCTTTAAGACACTCAAAAAGGTGGATCTCTCAGGTTTTATACTAACCATATGCATTTCGCTGAAAATTTTCAAGGCAAGTAAAGCTTCACCCTGCTGGGCATATCCTGCAATAAGTGTTCCCCATGATATCACATTTCGATTTGGCATCTCATCAAATATTATTTGTGCTGTTGCCATCCTCCCACATTTAGCATACATATCTATAAGGATGCTTCCCAATACAACATCAAGCAGAATCCCACTGATAATGATGTTCTCATGGATATGCATACCCTTCTGAAGGTTTGATGTCATAGCCGTCACTTGCAGAATAGCTGTGAGAGTGTATTTGTCCCCATCCAAACCTAGTGCCTGCATTCTATCATAGAAATGAAAGGCCATTTCAGCAACCCCAAGCTTTGCATGAGCTCTAATTATTGCATTCCATGAATATAGGCTTGGATGTGTTACCGTATTGAATGAATGATTTGCTTCTGGTAAGCTTCCACAAGTTGAAAACAGGCGCACGAGATGGTCGCCCAAGCTTCCAGTAAAATCAAGCCCGCTTTGAACCATGAGGCACTGGACTTGTCTACAACATTCCAGGTCCAAATGTTTTGTGCACTGCTGCAACATGGTGTAAGCCTGGTCTCTAGATAGAGGAATGTTCTGTCTCAGGAGCATAATTTCAGAACTTCTAAGTGATTTAACAACCATTTTTCACGTGGATCTCTAGATGACCCGAAATTTTTCGTAATTCCAAAATAATGATCATACTTACCATTGAATAGGTGAAGCTAGAAGCTCCCTAGTCTGAGCTGCTCAAATTTTCACATTACATGAATTTCCTCGGTTGCAAAAACAAGGTACGTGGGTCGGGTTCTGATCAGACATGACAAAGTTATTGCGAAATTGTGATGTAAGTACTATGAGGACCAAAAGAGATCCAAGCAGCTATGGACCATGTTCCTCCAAGCAGCAAGATATACTAAGCAAGATATACCATGTTCCTTGAAGGCCGCCACCGTTTGAAAGCAAAAGCCACCTTCAATACCACTCGGAGCATTGCTCATCCAGCACGAATTTGCTAGAGATGATTAATGCTCCTAGTGGTATCGAATAGCATTGCCTCTTCTTCTCGTGTTCTTTTTATTGTTTTTTTTTTTTTTTTTTTTTTTCCATCCCGATAGTAGGCTGTACAGTTACATTGTCTGTTTTTGGGTTTTGGTTGTTCTCTGGTGCGGGGTTTGGGTTTTGGTTGTTCTCTGCATGCACCATCTCATAGGCCTTGGCCTCCGTGGACGTTAAAATATACTTCCTTCCTTCCTTCTTTGCAAAGTGTTTAACCTACTAAACGAATGGCTTTTATCACACAGCCAATGTGTGAATAATCCACCTGTTGAATCCCATCACGTAAATACCACTTACTTTACATTGTGTCCTTCAAGCCAACCGTCTGTTGGCACGTGGCATTGATTCTTCCGATATTGCTCAACATTTCAGAATATTTATAAGGTCCATTTGATTAAAATGGAACGGATCTAAGTCCCACCTTTTTTGGGAAGTCGTTTTTTGGGAGGGTTAATA